>CAXHUL010000409.1:0-80977 GCA_964019695.1 Loripinus fragilis
TGAAATCTCTTTTACTGATCCAGATGTTTTAAAAAAAACTTTAAATTGAATTTATCTTGATTCAGAAGTGTGGGCGCTACCTAGACTGGCTCGCGGCACGAGACAACCAAATTTCAGGATTTCTGACAAAGTATAAGACTCAAACCAGTCTGCTAAGCTGTAACAGAATACAATGTAGCTAGAATATTGAAAATTTTGCGCATAGAAAATGGAGTCGGCAGAGAGGGAATAGCAAAGTCCCTGACCTGACTGTGCAGGCTGATGTGCGCCTTTGTTGAGTGTATACAACAAAGTCAAGTTTTTCTTACGTCGAGGACCATAATGTTCAAACCATACTTCTTTTTAGCTCACCTGAGCCATAAGTAACAATGTATTTTTTAAATATGGAATGTATGAAATAGATGGAATTTGAGAACTGACGACACGCGCTCAATTTTGAAGGTTTTTAACATCAATTGTAGACACACACATACAGAAATAGGTGTTCTTTAATAGTGTAAGTCATATTTTGTTTATAGTCATATACAAAGTTTTCACTGTGTTTATAGTCAAGTACAAAGTTGTCACTTTGTTTATATGTGTCAGATTTGATTGTGTATGCTATTTGTATAACAGAATACAAAGGAAAAACTGCTATTCAACCTTTGTTTATAAGTTTTAATGTGTTTCTGTTGGTCTTCTTTTACACTTACCTTGCTATTCTAGGGATTTGTATTTTTCTTCGAACCAATGAACAATATAAGAAAATATAGGTTTTCAGTGTGTTTATTGAATTTTCAATCTAATATGACTAGAGTCCATGCTCGATAAGAGTAGGTTGACGAACAGATTAACAGAAAGAAGTATGATAGAAAAACCTGTATTTGTCCAATCCAATGATTAAAGTACCATAACTTGACCAACTACTTAACTCCACTCTTATCAAGCAAGGGCTCTACATAAGTTCTTTTACAAGTGACATTTTGAAAATCAAACAATGCTTATGAAAACTTCTCAGTACTGGCTCCTCAACACTTCTAAACATTCTTACTCAGAAAAACTAAACATTTGATACCATGAGATGAAAACTATTTAAAATTTTAAACTTGATCAACAAATAATATGACATTGTCATATTTTAACCTTAGGGTGTGCGCCGCACAGGTTATCTTGCCTCATTTATATGAAAAATAAAAAGTTCTTGAAATAAATGATAAGAATGGTATAGATAGCTTACATTTGATGCCATGAGATGAAAACTTTTAAAAATTTTAAAATTGATCAACAAATAAAAGAGTTAGGACATTTTCATATTTTAACCCTAGGCCATTAGGGTGTGCAGCGCACAGGTTATCTTGCCTCATTTATATGAAAAATAAAAAATTCTTGAAATAAATGATAAGAATGGTATAGATAGCTTACATTTGATGCCATGAGATGAAAACTTTTTAAAATTTTAAAATTGTTCAACAAATAAAAGAGTTAGGACATTTTCATATTTTAACCTTAGGGTGTGCGCCGCACAGGTTATCTTGCCTCATTTATAAGAAAAATAAAAAATTCTTGAAATAAATGATAAGAATGGTATAGATAGTTTACATTTGATGCCATGAGATGAAAACTTTTTAAAATTTTAAAATTGATCAACAAATAACAGAGTAAGGACATTTTCATTTTTTAACCTTAGGGTGTGCGGCGCACAGGTTATCTTGCCTCATTTAAATGAAAAATAAAAAATTCTTGATATAAATGATAAGAATGGTATAGATAGCTTACATTTGATGCCATGAGATGAAACATTTTAAAATTATAAAATTGATCATCAAATAAAAGAGTTAGGACATTTTCATATTTTAACCCTAGGCCATTAGGGTGTGCAGCGCACAGGTTATCTTGCCTCATTTATATGAAAAATAAAAAATTCTTGAAATAAATGATAAGACTGGTATAGATAGCTTACATTTGATGCCATGAGATGAAAACTTTTTAAGTTTTCAAAATTGATCAACAAATAAAAGAGTTAGGACATTTTCATTTTTTAACCTTAGGGTGTGCGGCGCACAGGTTATCTTGCCTCATTTATATGAAAAATAAAAAATTCTTGAAATAAATGATAAGAATGGTATAGATAGTTTACATTTGATGCCATGAGATGAAAACTTTTTAAAATTTTAAAATTGATCAACAAATAAAAGAGTTAGGACATTTTCATATTTTATCCCTGGGCCATTAGGGTGTGCAGCGCACAGGTTATCTTGCCTCATTTATATGAAAAATAATAATTCTTGAAATAAATGATAAAAATGGTATAGGAGGCTTACATTTGATGCCATGAGATGAAAACTTTTTAAAATTTTAAAATTGATCAACAAATAAAAGAGTTAGGACATTTTCATATTTTAACCTTAGGGTTTGCGCCGCACATGTTATCTTGCCTCATTTATAAAAAAAATAAAAAATTCTTGAAATAAATGATAAGACTGGTATAGGAAGCTTACATTTGATACCATGAGATGAAAACTTTTTAAAATTTTAAAATTGATCAACAAATAAAAGAGTTGTAACATTTTCATAATTTAACCCTAGGCCATTAGGGTGTGCGCCGCACAGGTTATCTTGCCTCATTTATAAGAAAAATAAAAAATTCTTGAAATAAATGATAAGAATGGTATAGATAGTTTACATTTGATGCCATGAGATGAAAACTTTTTAAAATTTTAAAATTGATCAACAAATAAAAGAGTTAGGACATTTTCATATTTTAACCCCAGGCCATTAGGGTGTGCAGCGCACAGGTTATCTTGCCTCATTTATATGAAAAATAAAAAATTCTTGAAATAAATGATAAGAATGGTATAGATAGCTTACATTTGATGCCATGAGATGAAAACTTTTTAAAATTTTAAAATTGTTCAACAAATAAAAGAGTTAGGACATTTTCATATTTTAACCTTAGGGTGTGCGGCGCACAGGTTATCTTGCCTCATTTATAAGAAAAATACAAAATTCTTGAAATAAATGATAAGAATGGTATAGGAAGCTTACATTTGATACCATGAGATGAAAACTTTTTAAAATTTTAAAATTGATCAACAAATAACAGAGTTGTAACATTTTCATAATTTAACCCTAGGCCATTAGGGTGTGCGCCGCACAGGTTATCTTGCCTCATTTATAAGAAAAATAAAAAATTCTTGAATTAAATGATAAGAATGGTATAGATAGCTTACATTTGATGCCATGAGATGAAAACTTTTTAAAATTTTAAAATTGATCAACAAATAAAAGAGTTAGGACATTTTCATATTTTAACCCTAGGGTGTGCGGCGCACAGGTTATCTTGCCTCATTTATATGAAAAATAAAAAATTCTTGAAATAAATGATAAGAATGGTATAGATAGTTTACATTTGATGCCATGAGATGAAAACTTTTTAAAATTTTAAAATTGATCAACAAATAACAGAGTTAGGACATTTTCATATTTCAACCCTAGGCCATTAGGGTCTGCAGCGCGCAGGTTATATTGCCTCATTTATATGAAAAATTAAAAATTCTTGAAAAAAATGATAAAACTAGTATAGATAGTTTACATTTGATGCTATGAGATGAAAACTTTTTAACTTTTCAAAATTGATCAACAAATAAAAGAGTTAGGACATTTTCATATTTTAACCTTAGGGTGTGCTGCACACAGGTTATCTTGACTCATTTATATGAAAAACAAAAAATTCTTGAAATAAATGATAAGAATGGTATAGATAGTTTACATTTGATGCTATGAGATGAAAACTTTTTAAATTTTCAAAATTGATCAACAAATAAAAGAGTTAGGACATTTTCATATTTTAACCCTAGGCCATCTAAGGGTGTGCAGCGCACAGGTTATATGAAAAATAAAAAATTCTTGAAATAAATGATAAGAATGGTATAGATAGATTACATTTGATACCATGAGATGAAAACTTTTTAAAATTTTAAAATTGATCAACAAATAAAAGAGTTAGGACATTTTCATATTTTAACCCTAGGCCATTAGGGTGTGCGGCGCACAGGTTATCTTGCCTCATTTATATGTAAAATAAAGAATTCTTGAAATAAATGATAAGAATGGTATAGATAGTTTACATTTGATGCCATGGGATGAAAACTTTTTAAAATTTCGAAATTGATCAACAAATAAAAGAGTTAGGACATTTTCATATTTTAACCTTAGGGTTTGCGCCGCACATGTTATCTTGCCTCATTTTAAAAAAAATAAAAAATTCTTGAAATAAATGATAAGACTGGTATAGGAAGCTTACATTTGATACCATGAGATGAAAACTTTTTAAAATTTTAAAATTGATCAACAAATAAAAGAGTTAGGACATTTTCATATTTTAACCCTAGGCCATTAGGGTGTGCGGCGCACAGGTTATCTTGCCTCATTTATATGAAAAATAATAATTCTTGAAATAAATGATAAAAATGGTATAGGAGGCTTACATTTGATGCCATGAGATGAAAACTTTTTAAAATTTCGAAATTGATCAACAAATAAAAGAGTTAGGACATTTTCATATTTTAACCTTAGGGTTTGCGCCGCACATGTTATCTTGCCTCATTTATATAAAAAATAAAAAATTCTTGAAATAAATGATAAGACTGGTATAGGAAGCTTACATTTGATACCATGAGATGAAAACTTTTTAAAATTTTAAAATTGATCAACAAATAAAAGAGTTGTAACATTTTCATAATTTAACCCTAGGCCATTAGGGTGTGCGCCGCACAGGTTATCTTGCCTCATTTATAAGAAAAATAAAAAATTCTTGAAATAAATGATAAGAATGGTATAGATAGTTTACATTTGATGCCATGAGATGAAAACTTTTTAAAATTTTAAAATTGATCAACAAATAAAAGAGTTAGGACATTTTCATATTTTAACCCCAGGCCATTAGGGTGTGCAGCGCACAGGTTATCTTGCCTCATTTATATGAAAAATAAAAAATTCTTGAAATAAATGATAAGAATGGTATAGATAGCTTACATTTGATGCCATGAGATGAAAACTTTTTAAAATTTTAAAATTGTTCAACAAATAAAAGAGTTAGGACATTTTCATATTTTAACCTTAGGGTGTGCGGCGCACAGGTTATCTTGCCTCATTTATAAGAAAAATACAAAATTCTTGAAATAAATGATAAGAATGGTATAGGAAGCTTACATTTGATACCATGAGATGAAAACTTTTTAAAATTTTAAAATTGATCAACAAATAAAAGAGTTGTAACATTTTCATAATTTAACCCTAGGCCATTAGGGTGTGCGCCGCACAGGTTATCTTGCCTCATTTATAAGAAAAATAAAAAATTCTTGAAATAAATGATAAGAATGGTATAGATAGTTTACATTTGATGCCATGAGATGAAAACTTTTTAAAATTTTAAAATTGATCAACAAATAAAAGAGTTAGGACATTTTCATATTTTAACCCCAGGCCATTAGGGTGTGCAGCGCACAGGTTATCTTGCCTCATTTATATGAAAAATAAAAAATTCTTGAAATAAATGATAAGAATGGTATAGATAGCTTACATTTGATGCCATGAGATGAAAACTTTTTAAAATTTTAAAATTGTTCAACAAATAAAAGAGTTAGGACATTTTCATATTTTAACCTTAGGGTGTGCGGCGCACAGGTTATCTTGCCTCATTTATAAGAAAAATACAAAATTCTTGAAATAAATGATAAGAATGGTATAGGAAGCTTACATTTGATACCATGAGATGAAAACTTTTTAAAATTTTAAAATTGATCAACAAATAACAGAGTTGTAACATTTTCATAATTTAACCCTAGGCCATTAGGGTGTGCGCCGCACAGGTTATCTTGCCTCATTTATAAGAAAAATAAAAAATTCTTGAATTAAATGATAAGAATGGTATAGATAGCTTACATTTGATGCCATGAGATGAAAACTTTTTAAAATTTTAAAATTGATCAACAAATAAAAGAGTTAGGACATTTTCATATTTTAACCCTAGGGTGTGCGGCGCACAGGTTATCTTGCCTCATTTATATGAAAAATAAAAAATTCTTGAAATAAATGATAAGAATGGTATAGATAGTTTACATTTGATGCCATGAGATGAAAACTTTTTAAAATTTTAAAATTGATCAACAAATAACAGAGTTAGGACATTTTCATATTTCAACCCTAGGCCATTAGGGTCTGCAGCGCGCAGGTTATATTGCCTCATTTATATGAAAAATTAAAAATTCTTGAAAAAAATGATAAAACTAGTATAGATAGTTTACATTTGATGCTATGAGATGAAAACTTTTTAAATTTTCAAAATTGATCAACAAATAAAAGAGTTAGGACATTTTCATATTTTAACCTTAGGGTGTGCTGCGCACAGGTTATCTTGACTCATTTATATGAAAAACAAAAAATTCTTGAAATAAATGATAAGAATGGTATAGATAGTTTACATTTGATGCTATGAGATGAAAACTTTTTAAATTTTCAAAATTGATCAACAAATAAAAGAGTTAGGACATTTTCATATTTTAACCCTAGGCCATCTAAGGGTGTGCAGCGCACAGGTTATATGAAAAATAAAAAATTCTTGAAATAAATGATAAGAATGGTATAGATAGATTACATTTGATACCATGAGATGAAAACTTTTTAAAATTTTAAAATTGATCAACAAATAAAAGAGTTAGGACATTTTCATATTTTAACCCTAGGCCATTAGGGTGTGCGGCGCACAGGTTATCTTGCCTCATTTATATGTAAAATAAAGAATTCTTGAAATAAATGATAAGAATGGTATAGATAGTTTACATTTGATGCCATGGGATGAAAACTTTTTAAAATTTCGAAATTGATCAACAAATAAAAGAGTTAGGACATTTTCATATTTTAACCTTAGGGTTTGCGCCGCACATGTTATCTTGCCTCATTTATAAAAAAAATAAAAAATTCTTGAAATAAATGATAAGACTGGTATAGGAAGCTTACATTTGATACCATGAGATGAAAACTTTTTAAAATTCTAAAATTGATCAACAAATAAAAGAGTTAGGACATTTTCATATTTTAACCCTAGGCCATTAGGGTGTGCGGCGCACAGGTTATCTTGCCTCATTTATATGAAAAATAATAATTCTTGAAATAAATGATAAAAATGGTATAGGAGGCTTACATTTGATGCCATGAGATGAAAACTTTTTAAAATTTTAAAATTGATCAACAAATAAAAGAGTTAGGACATTTTCATATTTTAACCTTAGGGTTTGCGCCGCACATGTTATCTTGCCTCATTTATAAAAAAAATAAAAAATTCTTGAAATAAATGATAAGACTGGTATAGGAAGCTTACATTTGATACCATGAGATGAAAACTTTTTAAAATTTTAAAATTGATCAACAAATAAAAGAGTTGTAACATTTTCATAATTTAACCCTAGGCCATTAGGGTGTGCGCCGCACAGGTTATCTTGCCTCATTTATAAGAAAAATAAAAAATTCTTGAAATAAATGATAAGAATGGTATAGATAGTTTACATTTGATGCCATGAGATGAAAACTTTTTAAAATTTTAAAATTGATCAACAAATAAAAGAGTTAGGACATTTTCATATTTTAACCCCAGGCCATTAGGGTGTGCAGCGCACAGGTTATCTTGCCTCATTTATATGAAAAATAAAAAATTCTTGAAATAAATGATAAGAATGGTATAGATAGCTTACATTTGATGCCATGAGATGAAAACTTTTTAAAATTTTAAAATTGTTCAACAAATAAAAGAGTTAGGACATTTTCATATTTTAACCTTAGGGTGTGCGGCGCACAGGTTATCTTGCCTCATTTATAAGAAAAATACAAAATTCTTGAAATAAATGATAAGAATGGTATAGGAAGCTTACATTTGATACCATGAGATGAAAACTTTTTAAAATTTTAAAATTGATCAACAAATAACAGAGTTGTAACATTTTCATAATTTAACCCTAGGCCATTAGGGTGTGCAGCGCACAGGTTATCTTGCCTCATTTATAAGAAAAATAAAAAATTCTTGAATTAAATGATAAGAATGGTATAGATAGCTTACATTTGATGCCATGAGATGAAAACTTTTTAAAATTTTAAAATTGATCAACAAATAAAAGAGTTAGGACATTTTCATATTTTAACCCTAGGGTGTGCGGCGCACAGGTTATCTTGCCTCATTTATATGAAAAATAAAAAATTCTTGAAATAAATGATAAGAATGGTATAGATAGTTTACATTTGATGCCATGAGATGAAAACTTTTTAAAATTTTAAAATTGATCAACAAATAACAGAGTTAGGACATTTTCATATTTCAACCCTAGGCCATTAGGGTCTGCAGCGCGCAGGTTATATTGCCTCATTTATATGAAAAATTAAAAATTCTTGAAAAAAATGATAAAACTAGTATAGATAGTTTACATTTGATGCTATGAGATGAAAACTTTTTAAATTTTCAAAATTGATCAACAAATAAAAGAGTTAGGACATTTTCATATTTTAACCCTAGGCCATCTAAGGGTGTGCAGCGCACAGGTTATATGAAAAATAAAAAATTCTTGAAATAAATGATAAGAATGGTATAGATAGTTTACATTTGATACCATGAGATGAAAACTTTTTAAAATTTTAAAATTGATCAACAAATAAAAGAGTTAGGACATTTTCATATTTTAACCCTAGGCCATTAGGGTGTGCGGCGCACAGGTTATCTTGCCTCATTTATATGAAAAATAAAGAATTCTTGAAATAAATGATAAGAATGGTATAGATAGTTTACATTTGATGCCATGGGATGAAAACTTTTAAAATTTCGAAATTGATCAACAAATAAAAGAGTTAGGACATTTTCATTTTTTAACCTTAGGGTGTGCGACGCACGGGTTATCTTGACTCATTTATATGAAAAATAAAAATTCTTGAAATAAATGATAAGACTGGTATAGATAGCACACATTTGATGCCATGAGATGAAAACTTTTTAAAATTTCGAAATTGATCAGCAAATAACAGAGTTAGGACAATTTTATATTTTAACCTTAGGGTGTGCGGCGCACAGGTTATCTTGCCTCATTTATATGAAAAATAAAAAATTCTTGAAATAAATGAAAAGACTGGTATAGATAGCTTACATTTTATACCAAGAGATGAAAACTTTTTTGAAATTTTTAAATTGATGAATAAATAACAGAGTTAGGACATTTTCATATTTTAACGTTAGGGTGTGCGACACACAGGTAATATCGCCCCTTTTATATGGAAAATAAAAAAATTCTTGAAAAAAATGATAAGAATGGTATTGGAAGCTTTCATTTGATACCATGAGATGAAAACTTTAAAAAAATTCAAAATTGGGCCATAACACAAGGTAACCTGTATTTGGGGTTTTCGACAAAGTGAGATTCAAACCAGCCCGCTCAGCTGCAGACACTAGCTAGAAAATCGAAACTTCGCTCGTAGCAAGTATAGATAAAATACTTTCCATAAGCGAATAACGAAGACCCTGATCAGACTGTGCAGATGCGCAGGCTGGTCTGCGCCTTTGTTGTTTGCAAACCCGAGAAGACAGGGTTTCTCGCGTCCAGGCCCATGTGAAGAATAAAAAATCTTGGAAATAAAAGACAAGACTTGTCTAGAAAGCAACGAGATGATATAACATTAGCCGCATGAGCATTGGATAAGGGCTATGTCAACCAATCAAATATGTTGTCAGGTTTCCGAAGTAAAATTGCAGAATATACTGTTGAAAATTTCAGACATTATCCAATCTGATGTGGCGATTTATTCCCAAGTTGCATTATATTTAGATTGGACAATGTCAAAAATGTGCAACAGTATACTCTGCAATTCAATTATCATGATCTGATTCACAGGTCCCAACTGACAAGGTATTTATCAGTTTTATTACTCTGACCTTTTTCTATGCATGAGTGTACTTTAAATAACCTGGTGTTATCAATATACCAAATGACTAAGCCTCTTTCTTTCTTTAGTAGCTGATTTTCCTAGCAATATGGGTAATTCTTCATGTTGTTTTGTCATCTAGTTTTTCTCAAAATATTTTTTTAGAAATTATTTAATTAATATCAAGCAGTTTGGACCATGATCAGGCCCGATAAGTCATATGGCCTGATCTGGGTCCAAACTGTAGGCCAAGGTTATCAGCAGACGACATTGGTAGAATGCATGCAAAAACTACTCCAAACTCAAAAATGCAGCTGTTGTGAATAATATGGTGCAATTGTAAATGACCTAATAAGCACCCAACTTTGATACACATCCCTGTTTTACTCATTGCATTCTGGGTAATTTTGTTGTCTGCTGATTTTTTTTCTTCAAAGCCTTTTTTTATGAAAATCCTTTCAAAACTAACATCTGAATGTCAAATAATTTAGACCCTGATCAGGCCTGACTGATCTGGGTCCAAACTGTTTGCCAAGGTTATCAACACACCACACTGGTGGATAAAGAGTTAATAAAATGCATTCAAAAACTACACCTCCAAATTCAAAATGGTATGCTACGCCTTGCAACTGTTGTGCACAATATTGTGCAATTAATACTAAATATATTGTATATGACCTAATTAGCACCCATACCATGATATGCATAACTGTTTAACAGTAAATGTTCATAATTTTTTGTCAGCCAATTTTTTGTAAAAAATTAATTTTTTGAAACAATTCTTTCAAAAGTGAAATTCGGATGTCAATAAATTTGTACCCTGATCAGGCTTGATGATTCATCCGGCCTGATCTAGGTCCAAACTTTTTGCCAAGACTATCAGCAGAGGATACTAGTTGATGAAGAGTTAAATAAAACATTCACAAATACTTCACTTTGCAGCTGTTACAAATATTTCTTAATATATTGTACCAGGCCGCATGGCTCAGTCGGCAATGTGTATGACAACAGATGTGTGTCTGACTGCAGATACAGGGGTCGCGAGTTTGATCCCGGACAGGCACCATACTACTATCATATAGATTGATCATGAAATAATTTCTACAGTCATTTTCCTACCTTCCATTGATTCATTCAAGAGGGATGTTTTTCAGTTACAAGAGAAACAAAGTACTGGTTAATGGCTTGTTCAAGCCTCCCCAGGAAACAAGTGTGATAAGGTGAACTGACCGTGCCAATATGACCTTAGCTGTGGACAGGGAGGTAATGCAACAAACCTGACAAACAAAAACTATGTATTGTATTTGACCTAATTAGCACCCATACCTTGATAACTCATTGCATTCTTGGTTTCTTGCTTTGGTCTGCTGATTTTTCTCAAAAACTGTTTTTCTTTTAAACTACAAAAATAATACCCCAATGTCAAATAGCTTGATCCCTGATCAGGCTGGACGATACATGTGGCCTGACCTGCGTCCAAACCATTTACCAGGGATATCATTCAACTCTGCAGACAAATTTATATGATCTGAATAATATCCATTAATAAAATTCATTAAAACAAATTACACCATGCAGTAACTCCGGGTCAGTAACCAATAATATTGAGTTTCCGCTCATCTGAAAAGTAAAATTTCTCTGCACATTTTCTCAGCAAAAAAAATACACACAGATCAAACTGATCAAAAGGCAATAATTTTTTTTCACAGGCAATTAGATGCTGATGATGATGATGGCATTAGATAACATCTCATGCACTCACCAGTCCACTGAAGGGGTACATGCATTAAGGGGCTATTTTGGCCTCCTCTAGAGCCCAAAACTGAAAATTGCTTTCACCAATTTCTTTTGATTGGTTTATTAGAAGAATGACTGAAGTGTAAAATTTCGGCATTTATTTGAATTTTATTGTCGCTGTGGTAACAAAAATGCCCGACAAAATAGGCTTAAAACAGAGAAATTGCCATTTTGGACCAAATTTAAGGCTTTTGGAGACCACTTTTTTAAGAAATATATATCAGCACAGCTAAATACCAAAAAATCCTTTTAATATGTTGAGTGCAGTGGTAATTCTAATCTTCTGTTAAGATATCTTTTTCTTATTTGCTTGTGCTCTATGTTAATTTCTCTGTCAAAACTCTCCATTCTGCACCAAAATGGTCAATTTTATATTTTAAGACTATTTTGGCGGCCATTTTTGCTACCATAGCAATGGTAAAAGTCGAAGTAAATTGAGACTTTAACACTTTGGTTATTGTTCTAATTAAACTAATAAGAAAAAATTGCTGAATAACAATTTTTTATATTTTAGCCTCATAGGGGGAGGGGGGGCGCAAAAAGCCCGTTATTGCACGTATCTCTTTTGACTATCAGAGAAGATAGAAACTTTTTGGCACATGCTATCTATGTATAGTAGTGCAATCCTAGGCAGAGCAGAAGATCAAATTTCAAGATATATTGGAATATGGGAGAAATTTGATGGCGAGACATTTGGCCAAAAACAATTAACTGACAGGGAATTACCAGATCTGCTCTGAAAGATTGTGTTTGAGGGTAAGAAATTTATTGTTCATTTTCTAAGTTAACTGGACTACTCTGAAATTTAAATCGAACAGACTCCTTTATATGCTTAATATGGTCCTTGAGCACATCTGCATATTGTGCCTCACATCTTTGTCCATTAACTGTCAATTCAATTGACACATCAATTTCAGGTTGTTCTTCAGCTGTGCTTGCTTCCACAAACACTCGAAAGTCTTCAGGCACAATCTGTTTTCTGGATACTTTGGGTGCTGAAAAAAATAAGAGAAAAAGAAAGTTGAGAATATATTCAGCATATATGTTTTATCATGCATTATCATTTCCCTTTGCTAGAGGAAGTTGCCGTAGCCCACCAGGTCAAGGTTTGCATTGTTGTAATGGACGTTGTCATGATGTTACTTGTTCCCACCATAAGTGTTATGTAATGTGCGGTTACAACATTATGACATGACATTTTCCACTGAATACCAGTAACGTCAAATGATAATATACAGTTATTTCATGCCTGTTTGTAGTTTATTCAAAACTAATACCAGAGGTGCTGTGGACGACCTGATGCACTTGTGCAATAGTGCATCAAGTCGTCCACGGTATCGGCAGGTGATAGTTTGACTATTCTACAAACAAGTATGAAATAACTGTTTTATTACCCAACCCATTTGATGACATACATAGCAGTGTTCCCTGAAAAGAGTTGATTTTGATGATGTGGTTTTGTTGAAAGAAAGAAAATTTCATATAATCTTCTCAAATTTGGTTTTTAAGTGTTCTGGAAAACGAGTACCCACACTTAATGTTTCTGACCGTAAACAACTAATTTCTGGGTTTTGCAGGGTGCTAAACCATGCCTCATATCCCCCAATTGCTACAAAATGTCTCCTGGCGTAAACAAAATGTATGTGCATCTTCGCGGTGCAAGTCCATGAGCGCCTTCATGTTATTAGCAGCAAATTGGTAAACCAGGCCATGGTATAGTCCCAGTCAATATTCAAAACTATTGCCCCAGGCAATAGTTCAAGTTCACTGTCTCATTACATAGCAAAAAATACACAATTACTCGGTATATAGGCAGTTGGGTAAAAAAGTGAAATATCTCTTTTTCAATAAAGACTATCCCCAACCATGTCACTTTCGGATTTCACAACTAATTGGGTTTGCTAGTGTGTGACTTCAATGCTTATAAATAAATTTTTAACTGCATAACTTATCAAACAGGGTTATAATATTCATGAAATCAAGAAGTAAGCAATGACCAAGAACTGATGCAATCAAAGCCTAAAAAGGAAAATATCTGACATTACAAATAGATAAAGCCTTTTGCTGAATTTCGATGAAACCATGAATTATTTTCAAAATTCAATGTTTGATTAAAATCTTGCTTTATATGATTGTTAGTTTGTTTGATTTGATTCTTAATGTCCCATCAATAATCTTTCAGTTTAACTGGGACAGGTCTTCCTGGGTTGAACCAGTACTAAGCTAGGATAAATGTGTCTTGATCAAGGACCACAACGCAGTGATGCCGGTGAGGCTCGAAACCGCGGCCCCTCAGTCTGTAGTCAAGCACTCTACCACTGAGCAACTGCACTCCCATTATATGATTATAGCATATACAGGACTTTGCACCAAAATTCTTCTTCTGAGGACAACCCTGTTTCCTATTATTAAGTTTAAGCTGGTTGAATGTTCCTGGGTTTCTAAGTATATTAATTCTCACCAACAAATTTCTCGACCTCCCCCGACGCATCTGGAAACTTATCTTCAGCTTCTGTCCAAGACTGCACCCCGCTTGCATGAACAAAATAGTCCCTCAGCTTTTGTCTGGCTTTGAGCTCACTAGCTGATTTAGTGGCCTTCTCTATACCGTGATCTAGTGCTTCTGTCAATATTTTTTCCTTAACCTCATTGGAGGTTCCCTGAAGATGCCTGAACATCTGTAAAGATAGTTAAAGTACAATTCAATCAAACAGTTAATACTAGAGGATGTATGGTCCTGTAAATGCTCACCCAATATCTGGGCCTAGGATATCTATTTGATGTTCGGCAAAGGTCTCGGAACCACATATACTTTCATTTACACATTTAGTTAAATGTATCAAGTAATTTTCAAGTCACAGGCTGCAATAATTTCTAAAGAATCCATAACCGTCACATTTTTTCAATATAAAGGCCTATTAGTTGCAAAAGTTGACCTTTCCAAAGAAGAGGTCAGATTCGGGTCATAATTTAAACAAACTATGAAGGGCTGGAGTCCCCGATGCTAAATACCAAGCTGCATCAAAATCTTTCCATTAATCCCATGAAATGAGAATTTTAAAGAGATTTTTGACCATATGGGGACAATGAGGCCATCTTGTTCATGTGAACTACATCATGTTGATAATTTTTCATTTCCATGTACATAAAGTTTAAAAAAGAGATTAAAATGGCCCAGTTATTTCTGAGAAAAGCCAATTAAAATTTTCAGATAAAAATGGCATTGTCCTTTATGACTGGCAAAAATATTGGACACGTCTGCATTCAACTTAGAAAACAGGAGCAAAAAAAGTGTGATGTAGTGTCCTCAACATTCTGTAGTGTCCGCAAAGATTCTTCTTTTAGATTAATGAAAATCTATTATAAGTGGTTATGTTAGCCGTATGCATTGGCGTTGTTCTTCAATCCCTAATGAAAAACTTTGACTAGTTGCGTGATCTAGGCTAAGCCATTACTTGGAGAAACCCCAAGGGGGTACTCTCATTTTTTCTTCATACGTAGGCTCAGGCCCAGCATCTACTGTTCAGTGTTCACCCGCCAAAAAATATCAGGAATTTCAGGCCCCGCCCCCCTCAAAAAAAAAACATTTGAAAATTTAGCAACCCAAAAAAATATCCCCCATTCTGTAGTGTTGTATCGATGATCGATTATAATCGATGATCAATCCAAAATTTCTTTTGATTCTACTAATCAATTGTGTTTGGTAATAATCAATTATAATCGAAAATATTCACACCTGACCCTCTTGTAAGCTACTATTCTAAATTTGCATCAAGAAAATGCAATTCAGAAATTCAAAGGTTTATAGAATGTTAGGAATAAAGAAATAAACTGTAATTACAGCAACTTTGAACTCTTCAGTGCACACATTTACCCTTTTTATGCTAATGAATCCTCAATGCGTACTTTAACAAAGAGTGAAAACTCTAATGAAATGTCAGAGAATGTGGCATTTCATCAGGATCTACACCGTTTGCTAAGACATAAAATATCTTCAGAGAATGAAATATACTTTTGTTTGGTAATAATAACCTGTGACCCCTTGATGTACACAATGGACCTTCCCAAGTTTATTCTTTCAAACCAGAAGGAAGAATCCGTAAGTGCATAAAGGGTTAAAATGCCAATGGCTGTTAAATTGAGTTTGCTGTTATGACCGGTTGTGGTATTTCAAACTGTACATAAAATAGCATAATACTGACACTAAAGATAAGAGTTTCAAGCAGTACAAGGATAGACATTCTATGGGTTTCCCTTTTATTTGATAATTTTCGATTATAATTGATCATCAATCGAAACCTCCTGACTGATTATTTCTGATGATCGATTATGAAAAATCCAATAATCCAACAACATTACCATTCTGTACATTGACCTTAAGAAAATACCCTAAAATGCACAGATTTGATCCCTAAATATAGTCCCTAAATATATCCCCCATTCTGTACATTGACCTTAAGAAAATACCCTAAAATGCACAGATTTGATCCCTAAATATAGTCCAATTTTGTGATGACCCCAAAAAATATCCACAAAATCTTCATACACCAAAAAAATATTAATTTTTCTGAAAACCCCCAAAAAGTTTACATTCAAAATTTTGAACCCCAAAAAATGAACCGAGCCTACGTATGTATGAAAAATTCATAGTACTGACTTCATGCCATCAAGGTAGAAATTGATACTCACAGGCTGAGACAAAGACCTTTGGTAGCCATATTTCTCTTCATGAGATTGAATTATTTTATTTACTAGGCTCCATAGACCATCTGGGTACCTGGCAACTGAAATCAGCGTGCCCATTGAATTGGGACTCTTTGTCTGAAAATGAAAAAAAATGGAATGAAAACCAGAAAATGTGTTCTGCTTGTATTTGAATTTATCTTCAACCATACGATCAATCAGTGGTCCTGTAAATCCTCAGGGTACCCGAGAAAGTGAGAAAAGCTAAATTTCGATCAAAACAAGAGTCGTGATATGATATTTTACAGATAACAAAGGCACTGACTGGACTACATGGATGCAAAGGCTGGTCTCTGCTTTTGCTGTTCGGAAATCCCAAAGACAGATATTCTCGTGTCCTGGAGTACATTTTCTAGGAAATATATGACGATGTTAGCTTATTAAAGAGACTTTTGAGAGTAGTGTAGACCCTTGACTATTTGAGATGCCTAAAATGCAGCAAGGTGTGCTATTTGCAGTCCTAAAAGCTATATGAAACAAAGGAAATAATATCAATGGATAAAATATCAGCAACTTTTTAAAAATATTCTTTCAGGAATGCCATGAGAGAGTCATATTTTAGCAACCCCAAAAAATATCCCCCATTCTTTACATTGACCTTAAGAAAATACCCTAAAATGCACAGATTTGATCCCTAAATATACTCCAATTTTGTGATGACCCCAAAAAAGAGAGACCAAATTCTGCCGGGTCTGATTTTGGTCCAAACATTTTGCACAAGAATTAAGTTGTCAGCAGACAACACTAGTATTTTTCAGGTATACCAGAGTGTTAAACAGTTTGGATCCAGATTCATCCATCCATCCACTGAAATATCAATATTAATAATGAAAGTTGAGCCATTATTATCATAATCAATGTTAAGAAGAAAATTGAGCCAGCATTCTCCTTCTTCTAATATAAAATCCATAATACCATCTTAGGAAGTAAATTGTGCCATTTGGGTGTTTAGATAATAATAATAATAATAATGATAATAATAATAATAATAATAATTGGTGAATATATCTTCCCAAATAATAAACCTCAACATCTGATTTCCAACAATGTGGCATTTTGACAAGTGTAGACTCAGACGAGCCTGTGCAGCCTCCTTTTTAGCTTAGATACTCCAAATCCTGTTCAGCCAGTAGCGTAACAGTCATAGAATATTCAAGCAACTAGCAAAGGCTCTGATCAGACTGGGCGTATGCGCATGCTGGTCTGAGCCTTTGCTGGTCACACATACCACATTGTTGGAAATCTCATGTCACGGCTCAAATATAGTCAAGTATTCGTTAAGACATTGGAATTTGATGACACTTATTCATAATGCAATTTTATGATATTCCTAAAAAAGGAAAGCACTACTAGTTCAAAATTGTGTGGTGCACCTGCAGGTCAAATGAGTGAGGTGCACCTGTAGTTCACTAGTAGGTGCATATGTAGTTCAAATCTAGTGCATACCCAGTTGCACCTGAGGTGCACTTCCTGTCGGAAATGTGCCTCACACCAATCTAGCGTCAATCTACCATCAAACAAAAATCTAGGCGTCATTTAAATAGTAACAACCAAACACAGTCAAAGCCCGTCAAACTGGCGTCAACCAGGGGGATTTAAGGCGTAATATGCTAATCAGCTGACTGTCAGGCATCAATCTAATAACAGTTTCAGTAAAATGACAGGCGTTAAATCCTAAAAATGACCGGCGTCACTTGTTATAATGATGGGCGTTGTTCCGCATAATGACAGGCGTGCGTCATTTGGTATAATGACGGGCGTCAAGTCACAAAATAAAAATCATGTAATATTGCCTTCTACTAAAATTGAACAAATGGTTCTGCTCTGCCAAAAAACAAAGAGGCAGCCAGAGGTCTAGTTAAGAAATGTCTTACATCGACATCTCCTCCTGAACCTCTGGTCCGATTGAAAATAATTTTACACAATTGTTTGTAAAACTGCCCTCCACCAAAATTGCACAAATGTTTCCACTCTGGCAAACAAAGGGGCTGTCAGAGCTCTAGATAAGAAATGTCTTTAAAGTACATCTCCTCCTGAGTAGCCACCGGTCCAAAATCAGAATAATTTTACAGTAATGCTCTTCGTGATGTCCTTTATCAAAAATTGATTAGATTACAACATGGCTACCAGAGCTAAAAATAAAAATGTCATATTCATATCATATTCTTCAGCTACAGGCCAATACATCATCTACTCAAGTGCCAGGAATTAGGTGAGCTATCCAGGTCCCTCTTGTTTGATAATTGAGAATGATCCGGACCCTCTGCTCATCCTTTGTCCGTGCATAAACGGTTTGAAAAAGATTATTCGTGTATTGATTTAAAGATTGTAATCACATTTTAAGGTAATATCGGGTTATGAAAAACATAAGTTTAGTATAATGAGCCTGAAGCCTGGTTAAATTACTTCTAGAAAAACATCTTATTACCAGTCCACAGTCTAAAAAGTGTGAAAAAAGGTTAAAAGTTACCTGGCTGGCTCTGATGCCAAACACCTTGCTAAGCGTTTCCCTCATTTTTGGGGAATCCTTTAGTCTTCTGGCCTGGAATAGTTGGTCCTGAAAGAGTTGAAACAAAATTTACATAGTTCCCCTGTTTTTTTTTGTCTTAAACTTGTATGTGATCCACAAGCTCTTCTATAAGATGAGTACCATCCTTCATAAACCTATGTTTTGCTTTAAAAATAGGTGAAAAACAACGTTGAAGAAAGGCTACAATTTAATCAAGCAGCTGAGAAGAGAAGTGCTTTAAATTTTGCTATTCAATGAAGCACTGCATATTCCCTGTATTTCCTGAATCTGAAGCTTCGTTGCTTCACAGCCTGGTCAGTGTGAAACAAGGAGGACCAGAGGCACGTTGCTTTTTTAATATTAAAGTAATAGGAATTTAATGATTTTCTCCCGCATCAATAAAAGCAAAAAGAAGGAAACTAAATCATCATTAGCCACACAAGAGCTGTAAATTGAGTGTATACATTCGGCTAAAACACAGTATTGGTGCTGATGAGTGTCTCACTATGCAAAAAAAAGCACTCAATATGATAAGGCTTAAATGAAATATATGTGTGGTTCCTGTTGCCTACCTACCCTATTTTTTAACCCTACCCTAAACATTAAAATGGTCTTTGGAGAAAAAATACCTAAAATGGGCACTTTTTCAGATTTTGTCACTATTTTCTTTGTTGAATGTTACAACAAAATTTAATAATTTCCCTACCTACCTACCCTAAATTTTGTTGGTATGCAGCAGGAACCACACATATATTTCATTTAGGCCTAATATATTATCAGTTCCTACATAGTTTTTTACACATCTTACCTAAAACTATTTTTTTGTTTTTGAAAATATTTCTTCATATAATTTTTTTTATACTTTTATTTCTGCCTGTTAATAGGTTACGGACACTACACCAGGCCTAAGATATAACATGCAAGATAAGAGCAAAAAAAAAATATATGCAGTTCTTTTTCTCTGAAACAACAATGGGAGATACTTGTTAGCACTATGAGAGGCCAAACAAAGAAGATAAACACTTAAAGATGCAAAGTATA
The DNA here is from genome assembly GCA_964019695.1 of Loripinus fragilis. Taxonomy (NCBI): domain Eukaryota; kingdom Metazoa; phylum Mollusca; class Bivalvia; order Lucinida; family Lucinidae; genus Loripinus; species Loripinus fragilis. Next base: position 20,024 of record CAXHUL010000409.1, read on the forward strand.
AGCATATCTTTACGACAACCATTGGCTTAATTTGTCATAAATTGCCCTCTATCAGATTGCATCTCTTAACTTTAGCCAGAAGTATATCTCAATGCTTAAAATCATTTTCTGAATGCAGTAAACCATACTTAAAGACATCAAAGTAGTTACATTAGTCCAAAAGGTCAACTATCAAAAAAAAATTCTTTGTCAAAATGCACTTAAATCTGGTCCAAGATTCAATGTAGTGTCTGTAACTTTTTCTGATGCTAATTTCTCATAGATTCCAATTGTCATGACAATGAAACTGTGTCTATCTGATATTTATGTTGAATGACATGAAATATTGAAAGGAAGTTATTCTGAGATTGAAAATCTTCAAGATTTCGCTTCATGAATTGTCGCGGTTACAGACACTACAAAAATCTGCTTTTTTGTTCCGTACAGAAATATTAAATGGTACTAAGCATTGGACTAACCTGGAATGCAAACTGTATTTTTTGGAAACTATAGTCTTTAATGATATAATGGAAATGAATTTTACTTCAATTAACACAGGTCTTGTATAACCATGGGTATAGTACAGTGTATTAGTGTCGTTCTTGCAGTTTTTATCAAAAATACTATCTTTAGCAATTTGAGGAGAAAATCCACAATTTTTGACTAATTTCTTCAATTCATTTTGCAAAATGTTGAAGATAATTATGGGATAACTGTATTCAAAATTTTCATTTGGTGAGGTATATCGTCGGATATACAGTCGGAAATTTAGTTTTACGGCAACGCGTAGGAGGCTAAGGTAGTACCATTTCTATGAAAAGTATAAGCTTATCTGTACTATCGGACAAGTAAAATTTTCTTTGGAAAAATAAATTATGGACTTTTACTTGTCCCTGGACAAGTAGAAAACTTTACTATTTCCACACCCCTGATAAATAGCATCAAATGGATACATACTTCAACAGGTTGATGCTCAAATATTGCAATTATATAAGCATGATAAGAATGTTGGCTAAAATGAAATACACTTTTGTGTTGTCAAGTTTGTTATTTTCTTCTCCCAAAAGTAATACATTTACAGGTTGCAGGAATAGGCCACCTATTAAGAACCTAGATTGACATTAGAATGTGTAACTGTCTTGGTGGGACAAAAGTTTGTGAGGACATGTACCTGGAAAGTAAGCCTAGCTTTACTGGCTTTCTCATCTACATTATGAAGGTTAGCCACTCTCCAGCACTCCTCTTTCAAGAGGCCCTCATAGACAGTTGTAATGACTCTGAAACAGTAAATGTGTCCTCAAAACAATGTACATACTAAACCATAAAATAAGCCTACAGCCATCTTCTGTGGCTGTACAGTCAAGTTTGTTTCAGACTTTTCTTTGAAACCCTGATTACAGATTTTTTTATTAGGCAAAAGAATAATGAATTGTTTTTTTCAGGCCATTTTTTTAAATACCTAAATGGCAGGGCAGGGTTTATTTTTTATTTTTATTCTGCCAAAAACAGATGTGGGAACTTTTTTTCGAAACTCCAAACAATATTTTTTTATAAGTTGTGCTTGTTCGGCTATTTCATCGGATATTAATCAAGTCAGTCCATACAATTTAATAGTGAAAGCCTCTGCACACCGAGTAGATATGACTTCATCACTGATGCATAAAACTTACACTGTTGGGGCTCAATATCTAACAGCAGGGCTGTGAAAATACCATGCCCGACTTGTCCAACCAGGTCCCATTTCATTTAGGACAAGTAAAAAAATTTCTATTTACTTGTCCTTGGACAAGTCATTGTATAAAGTTAATACAATTCTGTATTTCATATTTTAATCATTACGAGCTCATATCTTGCATTGAAAACAGTGTGGATCCTGATCAGCTGGCTTATTTTGAAGCTAGCTGATCTGGATCTACACTGTTTTCAAGAGAAGCCAGCTGATCAGGATCCATACTGTTTACAAGAGTTGATATATATCTTGTTTCATACTGTGTTTGAAAGAATAATTTGTTTAAGCACTAACAGGTATAAGATAATTTTTTTTCTTTTGGACAAGTAAAATTTTCTATGGACAAGTACATTTTGGCTTTTTTACTTGCCCATGGACAAGTAGATTTTTTACGATTTCCACACCCCTGTCTAACAAAAAGAGTGGAAATTGGGTGCAATTAAACCGGAAATGGATGCAGGAATAAATAAACTGCACAACATTACCCGCAATGCACCACAGCGTCTGAGTGGAAGGGCATGGTCATTACCGATAATGATGTTATGAAAATGGAAACGCGTTTTTTATTAATTATTATTTTTAGAAAGCAATAAAAAAGTAATGCAGGACTTTTAAAACAGATGCAGAGGTGCCTGAGAAACAATTCAATTTCTTCATTTAACCTTATGCAGCTTGTTTAGTTTCCACATTTTGCACTTTGTCTCATGTATAAATGAGTTGTTATTTAAGAAATGAATTCAATTTTTGGAAGGTTCATGGAATCCTGAATACTTAGGGTCTCGAGCAAAGTAAGTGAAGCCCGAAGATCCTCTATTTAATTGATTTATTATTATTCTGTTAAATTTCATTTTGATTATTTTTTGCTATTGTTTAAATTTTAATGTCTAAACTGATTTATTCATTAAATTAACTAATTAACCCTTAAAGCGCCAATCGCAACAAAAGTCGTCTGATTTTCTCGTCTGCTGAAATGTTTAAGAAGCCTCTATGACAAACAGTGTGGACCCAGATCAGACTGCTCCCACCATGAAAATTCCAAATTAGAAATTCAGCACTTTTTTGAAGATGATATTTTTTTTAATTTTCATATAAAACATAAACCCTGTATTTACCTTATGTGGACGCCAAGAAAAAATTGGGCTATCTGAGGTTATGTGCAGACGAAGCTTGCATTCATAAAGTAGGGATTTAGATGAGGGCTGACCGAAATTTAGAACATTAGCTTGGAGGGGCATCCTAAATAACCTATTGCGAGCAGAGTAGGCCAATATCAGCCTGCTCATGATAGAGCAAACTGACAGGGACTATTCATTTGCTGTTTTCCTCAAAATGATTGTTAGTCACTAGGATAAAATAGAAATTTGGTACATTTTGGAAGTTTAAGGATCCATCTAATTTTGAAAAACACAACATTTCATCGTAAAAAAATTTTTTGTACATATTTGAGACTGGAAAATTCAAGCCTTAAAGTTTCTGTGTCCATAAAAAGCTTTTATCAAAAGCAGTGAGTGCCTGATTCAACTGAAAGGGCTTGAAACAAAACGGGACAATGAGCGGCATGACAGGATTTAATTTTATCACTTTTTATTGCTAAAAATTAATTGACACTAATTCAAACTTAATCTCCAATCAAAAATTAATCTGCTCATAAGAAGGGGCCCGCACTATGCTGCTCATTGAACAGAAAGGAGACTTTTGGTCCTGTGTTTTATTTATTGACAAGTGATATATAATGTAAGATAAGACTTTTAAGTGTCTGAAAATAAGTAAAAAAACCAGTTTGGATTAACATTTATTATAAATTTATTAGGATATTTGTTGCAATAAAATCTATGGTCTTGAATAAATCTAAGGAAAGACGCTGTTTATTAAAAATATGTTAGGTTTGTTTATGTCCTGTAGTAGCCTGCTGCCAGCTTATGGTTACCTGTTCATCCAGGCATGAAAATTACAGACAGCAGTCAGTTCACAGATATTAATTCTTAAAACACCAGCTAAACACAGGCATCTGGAAATGCCATCTGCTTAATTGTCTGCTGCATGCATACATGTACAGGACTGTGGAAATACCATGCCCGACTTGTCCGACCTGGTCCCATTTTATTGAGGACAAGTTGTAAATTCTATTTACTTGTCCTTGGATAAGTGCAAATTTACAAAGTAAATAAAATTCTGCATATCATATTTTGATTAATTATTACGAGTTCACATGTTGGATTAAAAACATTGTGTATCTTGATCAGCTGGCTTCTTCAGATGCCAGCTGATCTGGATCCAGAGTTGATATCTGGTTAGTTTCATACTCTTTTCCAAAGAGTAAATTGTTAAACCACAAAACAGTATTAGCTAATCTGTTCTTTCGGACAAGTAAAATTTTCTATGGACAAGTACATTATGGCCATTTACTTGTCCCTGGACAAGTAAAAAATTTTACTATTTCCACACCCCTGCATGTATGTGTTTGCTTTCTGTATTGACATTCTAATCTGGGTCCACCACTGTTGAAGAGACTTCTAAAATCCGATCACCAGGCATCAGAGCAGACTAATTTTAAGATTGTAATAGGTACTAAAATCCCATGTACTGGCTCAATCATCTTTTTGGTTTTGTGACGACCCTGGATTATAGTCCCATTATACTCGATGTCCGATGCATGTGATTGTCATCGCCTTAATTAAAGTTAAAACTTACTTTAATATATGCTGAGGCTCCTCAAGTTGAATTTCTTTTAGCGCTTGAAGTCGGTGGTTACCACCAAGGCAAATGTACTGTTCCTATGAAATGATTTAAAAATAAGTATATACAATAATTAAACAAGGAGAATTTCTGATCTGAATTTGGTATTGGAAGGCTCTAGGAAACTATTTATGCTGGTCCAACAAGTTTTCGTGGTCCTTAAAAAGTGCTGAGAGAAAGCACAAACTATATCAAATAAAAACGAAGACTCAGTCGAGTTTATACCAAAGCACAGACTCGCCTGAGCTTTCACTACTCACAAAAATAAGACAAAAATCAGAAAGCTTGGTATATATCGCTATATCAAGCAACGCAGGCCCCTGCGTTCCTCTGCAAATGCACAGACTCGCCAGAACAGTCGCTGCTTCTTAAAATGAGATTCTAGTTATACGAGGAAACCTGTTCCAATCTAATAGTCTCGCCAAGGCATTTGCTGTTCGCATAAATGAGAAATACATGTGAAAGAAACCTTTTCAGAAAAACCAATATTTTTTTTTTCTTTTTGAAAGCATTCATATCAGTTAAATGTGTTTCAATATCAATAATGTTTGTTAAGAAAAAATATTATGAAGTGTTTGCTTATACCAGTGACCTATATATCACTATTTATACTAGTTTCCATTAGTGGATACCTTTAAAAACAAAACTTAACCACAAGTCATTTGAAAATAAAGGATAATTCAATGGGCATTGCCGACATGTTAACTTCTCCAAAAACAAAATCATTCTGCTTTTAAAACCTTCATCTCCAAGATGCAAATCTGGAACCACTGTATATATCCCAATATTTATACATACCCCTTTCTTCAAATACGCCAAAAAGTTTAACATTTGCTTTCTCTTTAAGCGGATAATTTTGCTATGTGGAAATGTTATGGAAGTTAGATGAATCGTTATGGAATATTTATTTATCATTTAATGATACACAGCCTTATATAGAGTTCTATGATACCCTCTAAATCGATCATGGCAAAAATTCATACACAGTAAGGCTAAATGAGAGTTTTTACTAAGAGTCAACTAAACAAAGACAAAATAAGCTCTTGATGGACTAGGACATAAAGTAATTCATTAATTAAAACTTAAGGTTTAAGCCCTCCAGTGAATTATTTTTACTGACCGCTCCAAGGCGGTACTTCTTTTGGGGATCATTTGTGTTATTAATTTCTTGTGTTTGTTATGCTTTCACGTCTGTTTATTTCTGCCTTGTGGTCACCTGCTGGGAAAGGGCTGACCTCTTGGCTCTTGTTTGTGATGTTAAATTGTATTTTTGTCACTTTCCCATGTGGTATCCTGAGTCAGGTGTGGTACCTGATTGCATCGATTTCCTGATCATTGCTGCCTTTCTTACTTTTAAAATAGATTCACAAACCTCGAACAAAAGTACCGGAAATTCATCACCAAGCCTTTCCACATTCACATCAGTTGACATCAATTCCTTCAATCTCCGTACCCATTTGGTCTTGGGGGGGCGAGGGCAATAGTTTAAATTGAACGTGCTAATCTTATCGACGTCTATTGTTTTGTTGCCTATAATATAAAACATATAATCAGTGCCATTGTTTTGGCTACATATATAGTTTAGTCCCTCTCTTTCCTAATTGTGAATTTTCAAGCCTCTAGCCTTGATGACAGGTTACAATATCTCCTGACGCTGCTCATATGAGCTGAAAAATACGAAAATAGGCAGGTATTGATTTTAACAGGGGTTATACAACCAAAGGACCAATGGTACCAACGCTCACCTGACTATTGGCCTGAAGCACAATGAGTCACCATTTAAATGAAAATTTTGTTGAGCTTTGATTGCCCATGCTGCATGAGTTTCAAAATGATAGGATTTCTTGTATCTAGATGAGATGTCTTAAAACCATTACAATATATAAGTGTGGCGGCCATCCTAATATACCTTTATGTGCTTAAACAATTTACATTTTCGAAAACAGTATGAAACCCAGTATCAACTCTCTTGTAAACATTGTAGATCCAGATCAGGTGGCTTCTGAATAAGCCAGCTGATCAGGATCCACACTGTTTTCAATGCAACATGTAAACTCATAATAACTTATCAAAATATAAAATACAAAATTTTATTAACTTTATACATGTGTTCTTGTCCATTAGGACAAGTAAATAGAAATTTTCAACTTGTTCTGAATGAAATGGCACCAAGTCGGACAAGTTGGGCATGGTATTTCCAAAGCCCTTATATTTGGGCATGGTAGCCAACTCAGTCATGTGACCTTGACCACGATTTAAATAAGCTTTCTTTCCCCCTTCCTAAGGAGGCTCCACATGGAATTTGGTTTTGATTGGACGTCAAGTGGTTTTGGAGAAGATGTTTGAAATGTTGAATAATAACGATGGCAACAACGGACCCCAGAGCATGTGTATACTATAAGCTCACCTGTGAGCCTTAGACTCAGGTGAGCTGATAAAAAGAAGTGGCATCATCTATTCTTTTTCTCTATGATAATACATTACGTGTTGATGGGGAAGAGAGATCTGGATGATTTGCTTTTTTTTGTCTTCCCGGTGTCTTGTGGTTGTTGTGTGGCTCTTCCTCACAGTGCGACAGGTTTGTCTGCAGTTTGTGATTGTGGTAGTTCCTGATCATACTTACTTATTTATGACCAAGACAAGTTACCTTTACATTTTTTGGCAATAGCCTCGTCTATGTCTTCTTCTTCTCCAATCAGAAGACTGGCACCCATTTCTTCTGTTTCTAGGAAACGCCTCTTCCTCTTTCTTTTTTCTATTGATGGAGCTGGAGGGTTGCCTTTAAAAAAACATATTTAAGCATTTTTTAGTTCTTAAATGCAAAGGCGAAAATTAGATTGAATCTGTAGAAAATGTTCAAATTCATGTCATATTTCTGGACTTATTATAAAAGAACATTATTTTAATAGGACTTTGAAATGCACTTACAAATGCAATACAACGTCTGATTGGATAATTTCATAAATTTGAAACATTATTTCCTGTTATATACTGGTGCAAACTTTGCGCCATTATGTAATGTCACTTTTCATTGGCTGATGCGTAAATATATGACCATTTGAACAAGCTGTCGTTCCTGCATCCTAAGGAGTCTCCATATGAAATTTGTGTTCAATTGGGTAGTCGTTTCTGAGGAAATGTTTTAATACATTTATGGGACTCCAATATGAGGGACCTTGAATGAAAGGTCAATGGTCAAGCTTGACCTTTGGAACTTTCCTGATAGCCTTGTCCCATTATGTTAAACGTATCAAGTGAGAATATAAATTTGGCTTCAACAGTTTTCAAAAAATATACTTTATAAAAGATTTCACATTCAAATGCATTAGGATGCAAATTTGACCTTGACATTAAGTAGGCCAAGGTCAACCTAGGGTCATCAATTGAACAAACTTGGTAGGCCCCACATCCCCAATGCTACATACCAAGTCCAAAGGTCATAGGCCTTCTGGTTCTGGAGAAGATCATTTTTAAGGGTTTTGTTTTTACCAAATATGGGAGTGGTGGCCATCTTGGTCATGTGATCAGGACCATTTGAATAACTTTCTTTCCCCATCCTAAGGAGTCTCCAAATGAAATTTCGAGTTAAATTAGCCCAGTGGTTTCAGAGGAGAAGATGTATGAAAATGTTGACAGACAACGGATGGACAGATGACAGTCATTGGAACTATACTATTAGGCTGAATTAGCTCACCCATGAACCTTTGGCTCAAGCGAGCTTAAAACACTGGAGAAAACTCAATAACATCATTTTCTCCATTATAGTTATATGGGTGCTACTTGTTGCCATGGAAACCAGAGTTCTGATCTGATCTCCACCAAATTACAATGCAGCCTTTTCCCTACCCCAATGATGCCTCATATAAAATTTGATTCTGATTGGCCAGCCGATCTCAGACATGTTCATGTTTGAATGTGTGGATGCAAGAAGGGAGGACGACTCAATCCCTCCTATCAGCTCACCTCTGAGCCTTTGGCTCACGTGAGCTAAAGAGTTTGGACATTATTAGTCAACCTTTAAAATATGTTTGTTAAGGGCTTACTGTGTACACATGAAGATATTTCATATGGGACAGTTGAATTTTTTTTTTGTAATTCTATGAAAAAAGACACTATCTTTTAGTACAAGTAAAGATGTTTTTGTCAATTTTGTAATGTATTCAGGTGAACCATTGCTATACTTTAAGATTACTGAGGCAAGTGGATAAACAAAGCAAGCTTGCATGGGCAAGTTAAATGAGAGAAGATTTTTCTGCTATTGAATACTTGTAATTTTGTTGTTGCTATTACGTCTCCTCTTGGTGCTTAGAATATATTGGCTGAATTACTTTGGCACTCCCTGGGCCTTCAAGGTCATGAAGTAAACACCATACAGATTTTGCAAGGAAGATATCCTTGTCTCTGATCAATATTACCTATGGTAGCCATAATTTTTTCCACAATTCCCTCTTCTGTCAAGCCTGCATCTTCAAACAGGGAGGATGACAATGTTCGCCTCTCATTACCTCCTTCAAATTCAACCTGCAATAATCAATCTTTAATTATCCACTTTTTTCACTGTTTTAAAACCAAGAAGTCTTTTGAAGGGTTTTTACCAAAATAATAATTAAAATAATACCCTCTTACATTCCACTAGACATTTTTGTGTACCCATATATAGAGGAACGAGAACATTAATTGTCAATTACCCACTCTTATCTGGATGCCTGATTATGTATATATTTCGTTTAGGACATCAGTGCTTTCTCAAAGAATGATTTTTTTTTTAAATCAAAATTTATTACCACCTCAAAAAATATAAAGGATATGCTACGGACACGATTATTCTAAAAACAAGGTCAGAGGTCAAGGTTGTTGTGACCTGTAAGTGGTATGTGACTCTCTGCCATCCCAAGATGCATTCACACACCAAATTTGGAATTCCTAGCTCAAAGAATGTAGGCCATATGCACCAAACTGCTAATTCTAGAAACTAGGTCAGAGGTCAAGGTCACAGTGACCAAAGGGTGGAACGAGACTCTTAATCGTCCCAAGATGCATCCACACACCAAATTTGGGATTCCTAATTCAAAATAATATGAGATATGCTCCAGACACAATTATTCTAAAACCTAGGTCAGAAGTCAAGGTCACAGTGCCCCAAAAATGGTATGCGACACTCCGCCATCCCTAGATGCATCCACACAACAAATTTGGGATTCCTACCTCAAAAAATTTAGAACATATGCTCTGGATACTATTATTCTATAAACTAGGTCAGATGTCAAGGTCAGAGTCACCAATAAATGTTACGTGACACTCCCCCATCCCAAGATGCATTCACACATCAAATTTGGAATTCCTAGCTTAAAGAATGTAGGAGATATGCACCAGATTGATCATCCAATGCAAATTCAAAAACCTAGGTCAGAGGTCAAGGTCACAGTGACCCAAGTATACTACGCGTCACTCCGCCATCCCAAGATGCATCCACACACCAAATTTGAGATTCCTACATCAAATAATATAAGGTACATGCTCGGGACAGGATTATTCTGAAAATGAGGTCAGAGATCAAGGTCAATGTTACAGTGACCCAAATCGCCATCCCAAGATGCATCCACACGACAAATTTGCGATGCTCCGGACACGATTATTCTAAAAACTAGGTCAGAGGTCAATATTACAGTGATCAAAGTGTGGTACGCAACACCCCGCCATCCCAAGATGCATCCTTACACCAAATATGGGATTCCTACCTCAAAAATATAAGAGATATGCTCCGCACGCGATAATTCTGAAAACTAGGTCAGAGGTCAAGGTCACAGTGACCCGAAAATGTTACGTGGCACTCAGCCATCCCAAAATGAATCCACACACCAAATTTGGGATTCCTACCTCAAAAATATAAGAGGTATGCTCTGGACACGATTATTCTAAGGTCAAGGCCAGGTTGATTGCGTGTCTATATGTCTTATAAATGCATGTTTTGAATAGATATAGCAAGGCTCTGGCGGGACTGCTAAAATGCGGATACTCGTCTGAGCTTTCGTTGCTCGCACATGCAATATAAAACACCGCCGATTGCGTGCCCATGTCTTACCAATTAATGCACTTATGTTTTAAATTGGAGTAGCAAAGGCTCTGGCGAGACTGATAAAAAACGCGGACTCGTCTGAGCTTCCGTTGCTCGCACATGCAGGGCTTCAGATTTTTGTTGTGTTTATTTTTAACGATTGGTGGGCCCAAGCGTATCTGTATCTGTATTTATACAGCGAAGCATTAAATGCGCCTATAATGTTTCTAGAATAGTAGTCACTAGAATGTATTGCCGAAACAAAGCCTGCTCACTGTAGCTTCTTAGAGGCTGTTCCAGTCTCTCACTGTTTTAATGAAAAAAAGAATTGCTATATTGCACTGTGTTTGACTGCTCAACTATGAAAGATTTGGTGTTTTGGGATTGATGAATTTCTACAATGTATTTAGTATCAAAGCCTTGGGGGTTTTTTTTTGCCTGAATTTGGCGTTTTGGCCTTTGGAGATATTGCGGGCACTAGCCCCTCGACCACTTTGTAGAAGAATGTTAATCAAACTAACCTCAGTTGACATTTGGGTACTGTAGTATATACTTTACCTTCACACTGACACAGACACTAGTATGCATATATTAATTATGTATATTGACCTGTCTTAAGCGACCACTCATAAAAGAAGATCAAAAATTGGTTTTCAAGACCGATTATCGGTTAATGCAGGTTAAAAGTATTGCAGAATGATCCTAAAGGAGCATTCTGCAATCCTTTCGACCTTCATTAAGCTGCCATTTGTCAGTATACAGTTCTTTGTTTTGTCTTTTTTGAGTGGCTGCATAAGGCAGGTTTTACTGTATTGACAACCTACATGTACTTTCTGTTTTATCGAGTTCGTAGACTCGCTGTAAGATGAATATTTTGGTTAAGTGAGATTTTTCACAACTAAAAAGGATGGGTCCACTAAGCCCTTGCCTTGAAAAGTGATTGGCCATATGGCCCGGGCCAACCATAAATCTGAAGGGCTGCACATGCAATAAAACCAACGTCCATTACGTGTCTATGTCTTCTAAATGCACTTGGATGGGAGTACTAAAGTTTCTGGCGAGACTGCACAAATGCGCAGACTTGTCTGAGCTTTCACCGCTCGCACATGCAATAAAAAGTTACTAATAACCACCGCCGAAGCCGTGATGTACTTATTTTTGAATGACTCTGGCGAGACATTTTTGTGCATACTCGTCTGCTCGCACGTGCAATAAAAACCATCGTCCATTGCATGTCTACGTCTACTAAATGTACTTAAAAGCTGCAAAGGCGAGACTGCGCAAATCAGGGTTCCCACATGAATTCAAAAACACAAATCCATGATTTTCCATGATCAACGATGTAATTTCCATGACTATTTAATGCGCAGCCTCCAACCTCCCCTTTTAGCGGCATCTTCACAACGCAGAGCAGTACAATATATTTAAATAGGCTTGCTTGTAGACCATGCATGCTTTTTGAAATAATTAAAACTTGAAGTCACCAGTAGCCACAAAACATGGAGGCTGAGTTTGCATGTGCGGACTGATAAAATATACATACATGCGCATATACAGACAGACTGATAGAAACATACTTGCGCATGTACCGACAGACAGCCGTATAGCCCAAACCGGGGTGGATAGACTGTCTATACAGCAAACATGCACATGTCCAGACAGACGGATTAGCATTTACAGCTGGACATACTTACAATGTACGCATGTACAGAGATACCAAATAGAAACATAGATGATTGAATACAAATAGCCATGTAGGCCTATATCAGCGCACAACCTTAACCTCATCTCATCTTCTTTCTCGTTTTTTGATCAAGTATCCTGAATGAAAATGATTGACATGATTAGCACACATGTGAAAGACACAGTGATTTGTCCCCCCGCCCCCACCTATCGCACCCTCCCCCCCACCCCCCCAAAAAAAAATATATATATATACTTACAACAAGTTCGCCAGATTTCTTTCCCGTTGTGATACCTTTCACCTGACCAAACTCTTTCCCTTGTCGACATAGCGCCCTCTCTCCATTCACGACTAAAATGACTTGATCGTTTTCTTTTCTTACATTCCACATTGTTATTGTTTTGGTTTTTGACAGATGTGACGTAGCGTCCGACGAGACGCGGCTTCATCAGACGACTCGAGAATGTGACGAGAATGTGACGTAGCGTCTCGAGACAGCCGCGCAGCGTTCCGGAAGTCTTCAAAAATGGCAGACGGCTGGACATTCGAAGCTAGGTAAATCAAAGGAAATTTGTAGCTTACAGTCCAGAAAGAAAGGATTCATTCAGCATTTGTTGCATGAACTGTAGATTTACTCCCATTACTTCTTCGTCTCTTTTATTTTGTCTAAGAATATTCACGGCAAATGACCCATTCAATGATTCATTTACAATTTTGGGCTTATGAGTCCTGGGGCTTGCTGTTTCCCGTATCAATGAGTCCAACTGCAAACTTATGAGTCCAGAACACTATTTTTAATGACAAGTCTGCAATACTATGGCATGCTGGGACTCGCTGAAATAAAAACTTTTCATCCCAGAGAAAAAAATTATGCGCAAAAGATGCAGGATGCACAGGTAACAAAATCACTGCGGCCATTGTTGCAGGGGTGTGGGGGCAGAAGCCCCCATTATTTCAATATTTGCAAAATGTTGGAACCTATTTTAAACAGAGACCGGTAAAGTGCAGTTGTCCCTGTGATTTTCCTATGATATTTGCAAAGATAATTTTTCAATATTCTGAATAGAGAGAAGAACGAATAAGCAGGTAGTAACGCAGTTACGTCCCTTGTTTGTTTACATCCGTTGGATTTTCGTAATATTTTGGCATATATGCATTTTAAATAGATGTGGTGAAATTGTACCCTTCCTGGACTTATAATTATTTGAGCAGTTTGTTATTCTGTAAGGTAATGACCTTAGACGTTGACCATTAATTATGTGGTTTTGATAGAAAACTTGAAATGAACGATGCATTATTACTGGGTGGGGTAACATCACAGGAACATTAACACTATTAAACTTTGAGATCAGGAGTAGTTATGAACGTAGGTAATCAGTTAATAGAATGGGTTCATAAAATAATAATAATCTAACTTTAATTCACCAATATCAAATTGAAAAGTAGTTAAAGTAATTCTAGACTTTACTTTCTTATGCCACTGGCAAGATCAAATTTTGATCATTACGCCAGGTCTCCATACTGGAAACCATTTCATTTCAAACTCAAAACCCAGTCCCAGCAACAGGGACAGCTAGTTAAAATAGTGAAATTTGGCGTCTCACTTTTTTAGCTAGAGCGAATAACGAAGGCACTGATCAGACTGCGCTGAGGCGAGGTTGTTTTTCGCATCCAACAACATCGCATATTCTCGCATGAAGGCTCATTCTTCTTTTGGGTGCTCAAAAGAACCGTCTCAATGAGACGGTTCTTTTCAGTACCCACAACAAGGTTTGGGTTGGCGGAGACATAAAATTCTATACATTAATTAATGATTAATCCATTTTTTGCATTGACGTTAATAATTATATTTTAATGATTAACCCCACTAGATAGCTGCTTATGTGGGAGCGCAGTGGCTCAGTGGTAGAGTGTTTGACTCAAGACCGAAGGGCCGTGGGTTCGAGCCTCACCGGCGTCACTGCGTTTTGGTCCTTGAGCAAGACACATTTATCCTAGCTTAGTACTGGTCAGTGATTTTATTTAGGATTTTGGGAAGCTACCTTTTCCTACACGTTTGGGAAAATGTATAATAAAAAATTGGGAAATAAATACATGAAATTGGGAAAATAAAGACCATTTTTGGATTGGGAATGACTCCCATGTAAGGCGTTAAAAATGACCAAATAAAATCACTGCTGGTTCAACCCAGGAAGATCTGTCCCTATATATAATTGAAAGATTGTTGATGGGACGTAAAGAATCAAACAAACAAAACGCTTATTAACCTTACTCCTTCATATATTATATCTGAGCTGTAATATTCCTATGTTGCAAATGCATAATCCAGCGGCTATGATTGGAGGCTCGTTTTCACTTTGGAATGCTATTCAGTGGACACCGTTTTGTCATAAACGATATTATATACACACATTACATAACATTTCCAGTGGGAACAGTAAGGTCATGGCGAGTCAGCGACGTCTGTCACAACAATCTAAATTTTCATTAAAATAAACAAACTTTGAAGGGGAAAAAATCACATTTAAGAGATTATATGATAGATAAACAGTATCTTACACTCGTCTACTCGTGATCATTTCATATTATATTTTTTAAGCTTGCCTAATCCTTGTTTAATAACTTTCATATGAAATGATCACTTGTGTAAAATCCTATGTAGTATGTATGCCTCAAGGGTGTGGAAATGACAACTGGGCCGTGACTCGAGGAAACAGGTCTTCATGATTATCAACCATGACATATGTCAGACCAACAACCGACTGCTCAGCTACAGAGACTAGCAAAAATAGTGAAATTTCGCTTGTAGCAAGTTAATATACTTCCCAATACAGGAATAACAAAGGCGATGATCAGACTGCACATATGTTGATGTGCACCTTTGTCGTTAGCAAATCCCAATGACATGTTTTCATGTGACAAGGCCCAACTCACTGTCAACATGACAGCTTAATTTCAACTACAACTTATCACTACCAATCCGACTCAGCAACTGGCTGACGGTGTATATTGGGTTGAAGGTAAGGATAGTAATTAATCACAAATTTTAATATCTGTTACAGACCGTCAGAGTATGTTGATACATATGAAGATGATGACACGTATGAAGATGATGATACATATGAAGATGATGCTCTTATTAGTAGATTTAGTCAGCTGCTTGGTAATTATATCTATTTCACACACCCCCCCCCCCCCCCCCCCCCACCCTCCACCCCTTCAGGGTCGGGAGACATATTGGGTATCCCCTCCCATCCATCTGTCCGTCCATCTCTCTGTCACAAAAGTCACTTAGTATGTCGGACTGTGTCCGCTCAAAAGCTTGATAAGCATTAAAGATCTTTTGATGAAACTTCATACATTTACATGGTAAAGCACATTAAGACTATGTGTCATAAACAAGAACCATAACTCTGCTTGGATTTATTTTGGAGTTATTTTCCTTTGATTAGTAATTGTATTTCCTGACATTTACATGCATTCTTTATATAACTAAACAAAAAATGTGAGACTATCAAGCACTGTAGTATGTCTTATTTTAGATTTCAGATCTACCAGTGAAGAAACACATGAAAGTGATGATGATGAAGCAGACCATTTTGGTTCTGACCAGGAGGAGCCTGCTGGGTCACCTGATGAATTATATGGGGAAGCAAGTACAACTAATGGTATGTAGTCCTGGTTTATTTTTAAAGAAATGGTCCCAAGTTTGTCATTTCATCCTCCAAACCAACACATTTTATAGCCTTTTATAGCCACTGGGCGGTTCCTGTGGTTGTGTCAGTAAGGTCACTGATTTCGTTAGCACTCTTTTAATCATCAGATCATCTCACCACTATTGCCTCGTTGGGTTCAAGCCCCACACGGATCACATGTGGGACAAGCCAAGATCCCCTGTTTTCACCCCACTTACTGATTGGCTCATCTTGATATGAGCGAAATAATCTTGAAAGGTAAAATAATCTAGATAGGGACGTAAAACACACAAAAAAAATATATTCTGTCTGACTTTAATTACGCTACACTTACTTCCCATTATATCTTCCAAAAGACTGTTGAATGTAAACTTCATTTGCTTCGATAATGTCATCATGAGTTGGCTTCTTCAGCAAACACTTTAGTTTTAAATCTACCGCTAAACTGGACGACTTTATTTGCTCCATATGAATTAAGCCATTTAAATATTTCTTAAGTAGAGGAGATTTTAACCTATTGAATAAAAGGGTACACCCAGATAAAAGTCATTTACACAAATAAGCTGCATCGCAGACCTGCCAATCGATATGAGAGTAATTCTGTGATGACTAACAAAGTCAATGATACAAATTTGATGCTTCTAGTGTTTCTTGATTTAAAGAAGTAGGGAATCTTTCATTCATAACATAAGATATGCAAATGAACAGTGTCTGCCCCTGCCCTGTCGCTCTTTATTTGTGTTTATACTTGTTGTCAGGTGACACTGGTTTTCTGATTCTTTTATAGACAAAAGTGCAATTACTGGTGTGGTCAAAGTGGGAGCTAAAAGAAAAGGTAAGATTGTCAAAATAAACTTTTTGTCTGTCTGTAACCATATCTCAGCACCTATTGGTCAGATTTGATTCATTTTGGTACAAATGATAAGTACCACGGATTCTCAATATCCTATAAGTTTCGTCAAAATTGACCCATTAACACTTGAGTTATCATAGCCCCGCTTTGAAAAAGAGGCGGCTATAGAGGATTTGGGTTGTTTGTCATTCCATCCATTCGTTCGTGGGCTATAAAGGATTTGGGTTGTCTGTCATTCTGTCTGTTTGTTCATCTGTTTGTTTATTCGTCAGTTTTGATCGTCATAATTTATTGTTTCCGCTCATTATCTTCAGAACTCTTATAGAATTTATCCAAATTTTGTATGTGCATTGATATTGACATGATCTAGCTTGGGGATTGTTACATATCATTTGTACCAGAGTTATGGCCCTTCATTTACGCCATAATTTTGTTTACGCTCAATATCTTGAGAACTACTTGACATATTTTCACCAAATTTTATATATGCATTGATATTGACAAGATGTAGCTTGGGATTTTTACACATCATTTTTTGGAAATTGCTACCAGAGTTATGGCCCTTTATTTATGCCAAAATTTGTTTCCCCTCAGTGTCTTGAGAACCATTTGGTAGAATTTCACCAAATTTTATATGTGCATTCATCTTGGCAGAATCTAGCTTGGGTTGTTACACGCCATTTTTCGCACATTTGTACTAGAGTAATGTTCCCTGATTTACGCCGAAATTTCATTTCCGCTCAATATCTGTTATGATGTGAGCTGCTGTTTTTCAGGACGGAAGAAAAAAGATGTCAAGGATGTTGACAGCGAAGATGAGTATCATGCATACAGAAAAAAGAGAAAAGGTTAGTCAAAATGTTTAACAGGTTTTAGCTCACCTGAGCTTATACAGTAAGCAGGCTCCATTGTGGTTATATCCATGCTTTGAAAAAGTTGGGGCTATATTGCCGTCTGTCATAATTTCTTTTCTGCTCAATATCTTGAGAACTCTTCAATAGAATTTATCCAAAATTTGTATGTGCATTGATATTGACATGATCTAGCTTGCGATTGTTAAATGTCATTTTACCCAAATTTTTATCACAGTTATGATCCTTAATTTAAGCCAAAATTTCGCTTCTGCTCAATATCTTCAGAACAAATTGACAGAATTTCACCAAATTTCATAAATGCATTCATATTGACAAGATCTAGCTTGGGGTTGTTACAGGTTATTTTTCCCTCAATTGTACCAGAGTTATGGCCCTTGATTTATGCCAAAATTAAGTTTCCTCTTAATATCTTGAGAACTTATACACAGAATTTTACCAAATTTTATATATGCATTCATCTTGACAAGATATTAATTTGGATTGTCACACACATTTTTTGCACATTTGTACCAGAGTTTTGGCCCTTTATTTGCAACAAAATTTCGTTTCCGCTCAATATCTTGAGAACAAATTGACAGAATTTCACCAAATTTTATATGCATTCATATTGACAAGATCAAGCTTAGGATTGCTACCTGTTATTCTTCACTCATTTGTACCAGAGTTATGGCCCTTGATTTATGCCAAAAATTCGTTTCTGCTCAATATTTCATATATAAAAGCGCCGCAGCAGGGCTATAGTCATATTCTCTGACAATTCAAGTTTCCCCTTACTGGAACTTGACCTATTTTGTTGCTTACCACTGCTGTTTTAAGTCTTTGTGTAATACATAAAACAATCTTGCCAAGATCAATTTCTGAATGAATTCAAGGAAACTGATCTAAACATGTTTGGCTCTGTTTATGTAATGTGGCTCTGTTTAGCCTTTTTAAGTAGGAGAGGTAAGCATACAAGCAAAATTAGGTATATGTTGTCTCAAGACTATGTTTTTTGATTACAAGTTTATTAAACAAGGCAGTTTTGAGAGAGATAGGGAGGAGAGAGAGGGAGCATACCACTTCTTCAATCAAATAGGTATTCACTATTATCATTTATACAATATCAGAATATAATGATAACTTTGTCAGTATATCACATTGTCCTCAAACGTAATTGTTTTGCCCAATGCAGGTGCGATATCGACGTTTGCGGAGTTCTTTTTATTGTTTGCTGATGTTGTTTTTATTTTTCAGTAAAAAAATCTCCAGTTGCTCTGGATGTGATCCAACGGATTGTTTGCTGCTCCCTTCTCTGTTTGAGTAAAATTACAACTGAAAGTATGCAGACACTCAGGGAGACATTTTTGGATCTAACAACAACAATGCAAAGCCAGTTTGTTATTGACTGGTTATGGAACCATCACCAGTGAGTACAATTTTTAGCTCACCTGAGCTCCAGATAAGAAATACCTTCAAACAGCATTTCCTCCTGAACCACTGGTCAAAATTCATAAAAAAAAATCACAGAATCATTTCTCATGATACCTTCTACCAAAATTGCACAAATGGTTCCTGTCCGCTGAACAAAGGGGCTGCCAGAGCTCTACATAAGAAGTGTCTTTTAACTACATCTCCTTCTGAACCACTGGTCCAAATTCCATAACACTTCACATGAAAGTTCCCCATACTGCCCTCTTAAAAATTACATAAATGGTTCTGCTCCACCAAACAGCAGGACAGCCAGAGCTCCAGATAAGAAATCTTTTAAACGTCAACTCCTCCAGAACCACTGACCCAAATCAGGGCTTATTTTCACCATTTTGGGACAATGACCCATACCCCTGGAATTGGGAATTTTAGCGCGTAAACGCCCCAAATTGGGAATTTTTTAGTGTCCTTTGCTATATTGTCAAATCATAAAATACATCATATTTATCTGAATTTGGCTGTACTGTTAAGTTATAATCAGAATTGCGTGATGTATTTTATGAGACTGTGCAATGCTGAATATTCCCAGAATCCCAGGGTTCCCACTCATATTTTTTAGGGTGCCCTCTAGGGTAAAATTTTGGTGGTTCATTTTTAGAGGGTACATGAAGCCACAAAAACTCTGACAGCCACTTATATTCAAAGAACAGTGTATGCCTAGATTTGTTATCAACTGCTTAAAATCACTATGCAAACCCACCCTAAAATTTAAGCAGGGCTCCCCTAAACAGAATTTGCTGGAAAATGACTAAAATGAGAGCCCTAAACAGAATTTGCTGGAAAAGGACTAAGTTAACACACTGGAAAAAAAATTGGGCAGGGGTTCCCCTATACATAATGCTTTTTCGTTCACCCCCAGCCCTTTTCCCCAGCCATCATAAAGTAGGGATAAGATAGAAAACTGAAGAAGTGGGGTGGGGTACTTTGAACTACAGAAACTTACACCAAAGTACCGGCTTCTTCAGGTTTGATAGATAAGAGACAGATACAAGATAGTCACAATAAAATCTTACCTCTTTAATTTTCCATCTCACTTGAGTCCCATCCTTACACACAGATGTACCAAATTAAACTAGCTATTTTTTAGCTGTTTGGTATTTATCTTTTAAGCATCGGGAGAACAAGTTTTAATGTTGCACTTACAGGGGCAATTATCTATTAAAACAAAGAAGTAATCCACAGCTGATATGCCGATGGTTAGAGGACATATCACCCCTGGGCCCTGATAATTAAACGGCAGGTTAAATTTATACACGACCGATAACAACCGTCGGTAGAAAAATGTAAACATCCGGTTCACACCACGCTAATTTTCGTGATTGGGAACACTGAATACACATGCTGTACACATATTTTAAGCCAACTTTTAGTAGACAAAATGATGATTTGTTTTCAAAAACTTTTAAGACTTGAAATTGGGAATTTTCCTCCGAAAATTGGGAAAAAAAGATACTTTTTGACATTGGGAATATAACCGAATAACGGCTATAAAATCGGCCAAAAATAAGCCCTGCAAATTCAATATAATTTCACAGAATTGTTCCTCATGATGCACTCTACTAAATTTCACTAATGATTCCTCTCTACTGATCAGTCATTCTCAGGTGAGCAACCCAGTGCCCAAGGGCCCTCTTGTTCTCTTCAAATGAAATGCAGTATGTTGCACCAACGTCCAGCGGCTGCCAGGCAGTGCCAGCTGCATAAAACAGCTTTGCCAGCTGCATAAAACACTTGAAAGCCAATGAAAAGACAGTATCCAATCAGACCTCACGTTACATGTGCAAGTGCATTAATTAAGAATACATGTATCTCTATTCTCTGTGAGGCCTGCTAAAATTAATGAGTTAATTATGGCTTTTTATTTTCAGATTGGATCAAAGAACTGGGCATTATCACTTCATGTACATGGTTGGAATCATAGAGGTTTGTCTTGATGCATGGCTACTTGTACTAGGATTCAGCAAGTCCACCTTCTACTTATGTAGATCAAAGTTTCTCAGTAAGTATGAAATGAGCACTAGAAATAAAACCAATTATGAAATTAAACTAAACTATGCGCTGCGTCATGAGAAAATCTGTCTTTGGGGTTTTCGAACAGATTCAAAGCAAACTAGGTTATACAGCCACAGAAGATGGCTAGAGACTTGAAAAAACAGATTTTAAATATTCTATGGCACTGGGAAATATAATTTGACGTCTGATTGGATAACATCAAGAATTTGTGAGAGCATATCCTGTGACATACTGTCGGAAATCTCATAAGAACTGTCACAATGAGACGGTTCTTATAGGTTAAATCTGTTGAGTAAGAAAACTTAAACAATTTTACAATCAATAACTGTTTATCTAGAGTATGCTGTATACAGTATGCAAGTATGATACACCTCAGTTTTATTTTAAATTTGTACCAGTGGTTCAGAAGATGTCAATTAAAGACGTTCCTTATCTAGAGCTCTGGCAACCCCTGTATTACTGTTGTATAGCCCTTCAAACGGAACACTGTTTTTCGGCAATAATATTAAATCTAAAATGCGAATTTTATATTTAATTGGAAACATATATTTAAACCAAAAAACCCTAATCAAAAATATTTTTTTGGAAGATTGCATGCATTTTCATAATTTTCTATAGTTCCTGAAACATTGTGGGTAATTTTTAAAAAGATGACTCAGTCAAATTTTAATGAACATCAGCGAGATATGTTTAATTCAGAAATAAAGAACATTGTCCATCAGCAATCACCAGGAACACACCATATCTAATATCTGAGCTACGTTGAAATTGATAATTGGACAAGCTCAAGAAGATTTCGATTATTCAACATACAGTGACTATTTGTATCTTGTAAAGATTATAACAGTTTTGAGAGTTTGCATAGCAGGCAGCCTCCATGTTTTCAATAAATTTTGAGAAATACTCTCAGGAGCTGAATTTCTCTACCATAACATCTAATCTAGCTGGTGACATTTTTACCAGACAGTTCTTATTTTCAGAGGGAGAGAGGGTAGTAATGCCTAGAGGCAGACTATCATGCGGACTAAAGCTAGGGGTGAAAGGCAGCAAAGCTGTTGCATGGCTTCGCCTTTTTGCTGAGAGACATGCTGATAAAATACCAGACAAGTTGAAGCTTTTCCTTCCATCGTGCCTGAATAGGAAAGGTAAGAGTATTTATAAATAATCAAATTTGAGATGTTGTTCTAGGAGGTGAGGGTGGGATAGAAAATCCGTCCAAGGATCACCGCTTGGGATCACAAGGCTTGCAGAGTGATGACAAATAGTGATCAGGAGCAACAGATTTTTCTATCCCATCCTCATACGAATAATGATTCTTTTTTACACTAAATACCTCGTTTTATAATGGAAAAACATGAAAGAAGACTTCCAGAAAAATCTGAATACGCTGAGATGGGACATGGTGATGTAATTTTAACAATTGATGTGCGGCTGTTAGTTTTTTAGCTCACCTGTGCCAAAGCTAAAGGAGAGCTATTGTGATCGGTCTTTATCCCTTGTCCACTTCATTTGCCTAACATCCTGTCTGACATCATTAAGCATATGATATTAAATTCAAGCTTCATATGGGAAAAAACAAACCACTAGACGACCAAAAATTATTATAGATACTGGTCTTGGTATACACAACAAAAGCATGAAAAATAGCATATAAGTATGCCCGCCATACTTGGAGGTCCAGATAAGCAATTCTTCATGTGTATTTATAAGCTCACCTGAGCCAAAGGCTCCGAGGTGAGCTATTAGTATACCAATGGCTCTGGCATTCGTCGTCCGCCCGTCAACATTTTCAAACATCTTATCTGAAACCACTGGGCCAATTGAACTCAAAATTCACAAGGAGACTCCTTAGGATGGGGGAATGAAAGTTTGTTCATATGGTCCTGGTCACATGACCAAGATGGCCCACATGCCCATATATGGTAAAAACCCTTTAAAAATCTTCTTCTCCAGAACCAGAAGGCCTATGACCTTGGGATTTGGTATGTAGCATCGGGGATGTGGGGCCTACCAAGTTTGTTCAGATGATGATCCTGGGTTGACCTTGACGTTATTAACGTCATGTAGCATCGGGGATGTGGGGCCTACCAAGTTTGTTCAGATGATGATCCTGGGTTGACCTTGACGTAATTAACGTCAAGGTCAAATTTGCTTCCTAATGCATTTAAATGGGGAAATTATTGAAAATTTGAGTTTCTGAAAACTATTGAAGCCAAATTCATTATTCTCACTTAATATGTTTTATCTAGTGTGACAATGGCTATAAATAAGTTCCAACGGTCAAGGTTGACATTTGACCTTTCAGCCAAGGCTGCTCATATTGGAGTCCCATCAATATATTAAAACATAGGTCCAATATGTCATCAGTTTATGCACACATAGTTCATTGGAGTCAATTTGAACCAAATGTTAATTGTTACATCACCAAGATGGCGACCATGCCCATATAAGGTAATAACCTGTTAAATATCTTCTACTCTGGAACTAAACGGCCAATGGCCTTGGGACTTGGCATATACAGTGATTTTGTTACAATTTTACAGTTAAGAGTCCTGGGACTCATTACCTGCAAATATCATGAGTCCCCAAATGAAAATTGCGAGTCCCAAAATTTTGGGTCGAGGGAGCTCTTATATTGCATTGTGTTTGTACTATTTACCGTTTATGTTAATTCATTATATGAATTGAAATGAATAAAAGCTTTAAAACAGTATGTAGGGTTCAGTTGTTTATTTATTCAGGTGCAGTATTTGTAAAACAGCAGCACACTGTTTGACTGGTTGCATTTCAAACACTTGAAGTGAGGGTGATTAGAATCCTACTTAGAAAAAAAATAACAAACAAACACACATAACTGATAAGTCAAAAATAGAAATCCAAGAAAAAAAGCAACAGCTTGTGACTAGATGAGTGCTATACCCTGTAACCCAAGGGTGGACTTAACCAATGTACAGGCTATCAAGCATGTCCAGAATATTATCCAGCTTTACTGAAATGAAAAGTATCCAGACCATGCACTTCTACAGTCTACAGAAGAGTTTATTTCAGCTTTTTTAGCTCATAGATTCTTCTGTCTTTGGATACCTTTTATTTTAGTAAAGCTGCATTAAAGTCAAAGACCTCTTTCTTGTTAAGAATGGCTTTATCACTGCTTTTGTCTTTCATTTTCTTAATCTGATCAGCATGATAGATTTTTACTCTCATTAATTTCTGCTGATTTTCAATGGTCAGCCTATTTTTAAATGTTGTCAGAATTCGATTCTGCACTGAGAACCCTCTCTCACACCCAGCTGTGTATACACTTGAGGTCAAAGCAAATTGGTTCTTCAATGTTGCCCTTTGACAAAAATCCCGTTTGCGTCAACGTTTTTTGACGGTTGTCAACCTTTAACCTTTTATTTGTAGGCATGTTTATTATGGTTAATCAGGTACAGGTGAACTCGCTCGTTATTGGCTATTCTTTTAAATACACAGATAAAATAAAGTGTTTCAGTGCGACATCGCACATGAGTCATTAGATTGGTTCCCCTCGTTCATTTTCTGTTTCCACGTATATGCTGACTAAGAGCAAGCTGATAAACGCTGAAAGGGAGACCAGTCTATTGCATCATGTCTTGTGATGAGCTAGCCAAAAACCAATTAGCCAATCAAAATCGCCGTAATAAACGCATTAGTAAACGGCGCAACGGTAGAAAACTAACCAGTTAAAAACATCCAGGAAAACAACAAACGGAGACGAAATATTAACGAAAACGCACTTGCCAGAAATTCTATGCGTCCCACGGATTCACATACTTTTAAACAGTGCGTCCTTTGCTAAAAATGTGCGTCCTAGACGCAGGACGCGCAGGTAACAAAATCACTGATATAGCATTGGGGATGTGGGCCCTACCAGGTTTGCACAAATTACGATTCTGGGGTGACCTTTATCTTTTTTACGACAAGGCCAAATTTGATTCCACTGACCAAAAGGGCTGCCAGAGCTCTAGATAAGAAACATCTTTTAACCGCATTTTCTCCTGAACGAGTCATTGGTCCAAATTCAAAATAATTTCACAGAATGATTCCTCGTGATGCATACTACCAAAATTGCACAAATAAATTTTGCTCCGCCGAACAAAGATGCAGCCAGAGCTCTAGATAAGAAATGTCTGTAATCAACCTCTCGTCCAGATCCACTGGTCCAAATTCAATATTGTTTCACTGAAATGTTCAGCATGATGCTGTCTACCAAAATTGATAGGAACGTTTAGTTCAGCTAAATAATATGGCCACCAGAGCTAAAAACAAAAATATCTTTTAATGATATCTCTTTAGCCACAGGTCAATACATGCAGGTCACTCAGGTGAGCAATCCAGGGCCATAGGGCCCTCTTGTTTTTCTTTCCCACGGGATGGTATTGGTATTGGTAAAGAATTATCTCACATGGGTAAAAACAACGGAAATCTCAATCTGGTGTGCAAGAAAAGATCTTGTAACTTATATTTGTGTGTCCTTTCACAATTTCAAACATGAATATCTCTGTGAATAGTTGGCAAATAACCAAACATTTTGTCTGAAGCTTCAAGTTATATCAACATAATACAGTCACGAGTTATAGTTTCTTAAGCTGCACATATTTATATTTTCCAGATGTATACCAATATTTTGTATTAGACATGCGGGAACAAGGAGAGACTGAGGAGGATATTATCTGCAAGTCATACTTTTTTCATCTGTGGAGAACTGATGTGTTACTTCGTAACATCACAATTCCTAAGGTAAATTACCTAAATTAGGCTTATCCTTGTAATAAGTTTTATATGCGTCCATGAAATTTGTGTTTGAAAATTAGGGTCGGACTGATAGCTGGAGTTATGACTCCTTGTAATCAGTGCTCCAGATAATTTGGACTACCGTCAGTACTGGTACTGATCCTAATGAAACTTGATCCGTACCAGCTTTTTTCAATCTGTACATTACCATTTCATTACGGAGAAATTCAGTGTAAGAAAAGTAGTAGTTTAATGTTTTGACAGTGTTTTCAATTAGAATAAGGTTGTAATAAGGTAAAATATGCAAGAATAACAATCACACATGGTTGTTTCATTCGGCCTCGTGTTCAAACACCTTCCTCAGGACCAAGCAAATGTTAATGCATGAAAACACGTGTGATCCCTATATTATTTCAAATGATTCTTCCAACTGAAAAAATTAAGATGTCTGTATTAAGCCTTTGGCCGCTTGTTCAAGCTGCAACTTAGCAGTCAAAGTGTTTCATAAATCATGAAGAAGGTCCAAGGCCCAAAAAGAGTGTCATTTATTCATAGACATATATAAGCATTAAGTATGAACATTTCAGGCATCAAGATTCTCACTATGTGACACATGCATGTTGCTGAAAAATAAACTTGCCAGCTCTAAAACAACCGCAAAAGCATCTACAATCAAGAAAAGGGACTTGCACCTAGAAGAACAAAAGTAAGTGCACATGTCTTCCTGGGTTGAACCAGTACTAAGCTAGGATTAATGTTCTTGCTCAAGGACACAACGCAGTGACGCCGGTGAGGCTCGAACCCGCGGCCCTTCGGTCTCGAGTCAAGCTCTCTACCACTGAGCCACTGCGCTCCCTGGGCGCGCTTGGTGTGTTTGCTTTTTGTAAACAGTGGTCAAGAAAGACACAGTCAAATTAAAATCAATTTTAGCTGCCACTTATTAATATTTCGGCATTAAAAAAACATTAAACTAAACCATCGCAATGATGACCTTAATAAAAGACACTGTTTACTCACTTAACGGGTCATCACGTAATAGTGTGAGCGTTAATATGGTGTCAATTGACCTCAATTACCTGTCTCAACTTTCTTTTCTAAATCACTCAGGTGTGTAAATCGAACTTGACCAAACAAAGAAATCATGATCACCATGCGTGACACTTGGACTTCGAATCTTGAAGGGTAATTTTATAGCATTTTCTGTAATCGGGACTGACGAATCACTTCGAAAAATTGAATTTTTCGGATAATCGAAATTCGAATAATAGGTAGTTTTATTGCAATAGATAATAGGGAAAAAAGTCGGGACTGTCCATCGTCTTCGAATAACCCAGTAGTTTCCGATAATTGACGTTCGGATAATTGAGATTTGACTGTACAGGTCATAAAAATTTGTAGCATTTATACTTATACTGTTGGTAAAAGAACAGTTCATTGTTGTTGCTTCATCAGTGAAACAGATTATAAACAATTAGAAGTAAGGAAATATTTAAAAAATTAACGCTGCCACTTCAGTAGAAATTTAAAAGTTCAACTCCACCAGTTACGTCGGCAACATTTGGTTGTTTGTTTGATTTGATTCTTTACGTCCCATCAACAATCTTTCAGTTAAACAGGGAAGGGTCTTCCTGGGTTAAACCAGTACTAAGCTAGGATAACTGTGTCTTGCTCAAGGACCACAACGCAGTGACGCTGGTGAGGCTCGAACGTCGTCAGCATAAATACAATTTAGTTTTTCCAGGCTGATGATGGTAAAATTCATTTTTTTTTAAATCAAATTAATTATGTACATGTTTACTGCTAACATAGCTAAATTTCAATGTTCACTAATGTTAAAAATAATGAGTGTATTTAACTTTTGTCAATCTTACGTCCATAACAAACAGGGTGCCAGCAAAAAAGCTATTTTTAAGAAAAATAAGCAATTAACTATCTTCCTCTAAACTACATTTCATTGCTCAAACGTCATATTTAATCATTGAAAAGATGTCACACTTTTTTGCAGTTAAGCTAAGAATGACCCATATATATATACATATTTTTTTCACAGTGAAGAACGGCGAAAGTATTATAAGCACATGATGAAGAGTAAACGCAATCCCAAAGAATACCTCTCTATGATTGTCGATGGTATGGATCAAGCCAAAACAAATCTTCCCCACTTTGTTGAAATGTCAAAGACTGTAGGAAGCATGTGGAGGCTAAAAGTACATGTCACAGGTAATTAGAATAAATAAAAAAAGCAAATACAGGACACCTTGTAGCAGTTTGAAAGAAACGGCTGTTTTTGTTCATTACATACACTACACAATTATTGACTATTGAGGACATGATGTGATGTTGACATGAGAGTACCAATATTGACTGAGGCGGAGCTGAGATCAATATTGATATTCTCAGGTCGACATCACATCATGTCCAATGCCTCTATTAATAGTCAACAATTGTTATATTAAAATGTTTCTAAACAAAAATGGAACAACAACAACAACGAAATCTTGGCCATAGACTATGTCATGGACAGTCTTCAATTTCTTTTTTTTACATGATGACCTATTTAATTCAGCTAAAAGAGGAATGAATGCATAATGTAATTAGTAATTACAACTGAAGGCAGAGAAGACCCAGATTAAATGCTGCATAATATAGGGATCACACATGTTTTTTCATGCATTAACATTTGCCGGGTCCCGAGGAAGCTGTTTGAACACGAGGCCGCTAGGCCGAACACCGAGGCCGCTAGGCCGAGTGTTCAAACATCGTCCGAGGGACCCGGCAAGTGTTAATGCAATGAAACAAGCATGTGTGATCGTTATTCTTGCATATTTTACCTGATTTCAGCATAAACCGCGCTGAAAACGTCGCTAAAAACATTAAATATCCCCTTTTGTACACTTGATTTCTCAATACAAAATGGCGTCAGCGTCAATTTTCGAACGTCATTACGTCGCCACAACGTCATATATAGGCGAGCAACGTTTTCGCGAACGAAAGCATCGGCGAAATGATCAGTCACGGCCGCAACGTATTTCAGTGAAACGTCATACATGCAAATCAGGGCCCAGCCTAGGCTTTTTCAAGTAAAAGCCATGTTCAAACAGCACGTGAATCTCATGATTTGAACATGGATTTTGCGGCTTCAAACAGCTTCGCGTAACGAATTCCCATGCAAGAATGTGGCATTTCATCAGGTTCTACACTGTTTGCTAAGCCAAAAATGAACTTCAGAAAAATTACAATTTCATTTAGAAATTTTAACCCCTGACCCATTGAATTATACAATGGACCATTCCAAGTTTAATGCATCAATCCAGATGGAAGAATTCATTAGTGCATTAATCTAAGTGTTCTGCTTACATTCAACAGCTAATTTTTGAATTAATTGTACATGATGAAACACCAAATCTTGTAAATTTCTTTCTGATATTACTCAATATTTACATTTTTTTCAATGCAACATTTTCAATGCAAACCTTTAATGAATCTTTAGAATTTTGCAACCTTTCATAGCCTCATGAACTAGACAAAATTTGATTGACAGCTGCCAAGCTCGCTTGCCCGTGCAATTCGCGTCGAACATCGATTTCATTCGCCAGATGTGACACTGGTGTTGTGATTGACAGGCAGCCACACCTGAGATGCACATGCGATACAAGCTTCTTGTTTTCTCCATTGGCTGTCAGTGTTCACACTGGCTGTTCCGCTTTTCCGTTTTGCACTCCAACAAAACCACAAAATTGTTTTTTATCTCGTTAAATATAAAAAATTCTTATACTATTTAAGTTATTTATAATAAAATGTAAATATAAGCAATAAATTCAGTTTTGGGAATATATCGGGTCTCTTGCAAAGTTAACATGAAGCTTCGTGCTTCACATTAACTTTGCAAGAGAACCCAAATATTCATGATGCCATGAACCTTCCAAAAATTGAATTCATTTCTGAACTGAATTGAATTTACAGCAAATCATGCAAGTTTCATGCTGAAAGCACACCTGTTATGGAATGTTTCTATGAAGTCTATTTTTAGTAACTTATATTAAAAGGGAAAAACCCCAGCCCATACAACATGTAGTTATATTGACTCAAGTGGATGCGCATCTGGGCCAATCAGAAGATGTTTATTTATAGATTATATGATAAATGTGTTAGTTAGTAGTCTACTTTCCCATTGGTATCATGGGTCAGATGTGTTACTTCATTGTATCGATTCATGATCTTTGCATCCTTGCTTACTTCCGCGTTACATATAACTTTTGCCCAAATCACTTAACTTGATTGGTTTGGTTGCTGTAGCCGTAAAAGTAAATTTCCAATGATAAACCTACATCCCCAAATGAAAATTTTGAATACAGCTATCTCCTCAGTAAATGTATTTTGCTTGACCAGAAAGCGCGGAATTGTTCGGCCATTGTGCCATTCCAACATGTTTTCCGGTCACGATTGATTCACCTCTCATGAATGGATTTGAACATGGTATTATCTACATTTTTGTTTTTTTCTCTCATATTTTAGGTGTTATTGCTCACGGCATTGGCCATTTTGGATTTTTTGATGTCCATCAGTGGCCCCATGGAAGTTCTTTGACCATTTCCATTATACAAAATGTTTTGAAAATCATCAAAGAAGTCCCAAGGGTTCTCTACCTGCAGATGGACAACTGCGGCAGAGAAAATAAGAACAGGTATGTATTCTTGCTTTAGTATTTTTTTCAACAAGGGGGAAAACTATACTGACGTCAACAAAAACCACCTCACTAATTATTACTGTTTTCTAAGCGATGGTATATAAAAATTAACAGCACATACTCCTTAATCATGTAGGGGTTGGAGGAGGATTGTAAATTTGATATGCAGGTGACGTATTATTCTGATGATGTCGTACAGGTTTAACATACACATGACAGCATTATTCATTAATTGCTTATGATTTCAATTTACATTTTTACTCCTGTCTTGAGAACTAACTGACATATTTTCACCAAATTTTATATGTGCATTTATATAGACAAGATCTAGCTTGGGATTGTAACACATCATTTTTTGGAAATTTGTATAAGAGTTATGGCCCTTGATTTACTCCAAAATTTCGTTTCCGCTCAATATCTCGAGAACCAATTGGTAGTATTTCATCAAATTTTATATATGCATTCATCTTGGCAAGATTTAGCTTGGGATTGTTACACGTCATTTTTCACACATTTGAACCAGAGTTATGGCCCTTGATTTATGTCAAAATTTCGTTTCCGCTCAATATCTTGAGAACAAATTGACAGAATTTCACCAAATTATATATATGCATTCATTTTGACAAGATCTATGTTGGGATCGTTACACATCGTTTTTCCCACATTTTTATCAGAGTAATGGCCCTTGATTTACTCCAGAATTTCGCGGACAGCACAATACCTTGAGAACAAATTGCACAGATTTTGACCACTATTTGTACTGATAATATCTATGTTTGGAATGTTAGATGTCGTTTTTCGCAAATTTGTTAGAGAGTTATGGCCCTTGATTGATGTCAGAATTACTTTACCACTCAATATCCCGAGACACTCTGGCCTTTTACTGCATGCAAGGCACTGCAGTGGGGCTAGAGTCAGATTCTCTGACAATTCTAGTTTACATAGTTTTACATAAGGGAAAAAATTCTTCTTGTCTGAAACCACAAGGACTAAAGCCTTGTTATTAAGTGTGTAGATTCATCAGTAGACCACTAACATGTTTGTTCAATATTATGCTTGTGGGGCCAAAATTGGATCTGCCACGAGGGTCACATGCTTTACATAGGCTTATATAGGGAAAACATGATAAAATCTTCTTGTAAGAAATCACAAGAGCTTAATCATAAAGTCCATCTCATAGCAAAACAAGAATAAATCTGCAATCAGGGGAGCACAATTAGTGCCCATAGGAATGTCTACAACTAAATTCTTAAATTTAAATATGACCCTACTGAATAGAAATGTCTGAGTGAGACTTACTTTGCATAGGACTTGATGTGTTCATGAAATGAATGAATTTTAGAACTATCAGCAATATAACCTACAACATAACAAGTGAATCAGTGCATATACATAACTTGAAAAACACAGCTTGCTTTCTTGACTCACTAAACAAGGGAGATTCTCCATTGAAGCAAGATCACTCCGTGAAATGTATGTACATAGCTTCGACTTGACCTAGTCCAACTTTACACAGGCCTTCAGTTAAGAGTGCTTACAGCAGAACATTTTTCTTATTTCTCAACCAAAACATATGTTGTGGGTACTCAAAAGAACCATCTGTCTGAAGGATACGGTTCCTTGGAGCACCCAAAACATAAGCTGAAAGTAATGGGTAAGGAAATATTAACAATTTTACGCTGAAATTTTTTGTTTATCTAAAGCTGTGTTTACATTCTATTTTGCAAACTTCAGGTTTCTCATGGGCTACTTATGCCACTTGGTGGAGGAGAAGGTCTTTGATAAGATTAAGTTATCGTTTTTGATGGTGGGACACACGCATGAGGATGTCGATCAGATGTTTTCAAGGTACAGTATTTGCCTATGATCAATAATTAAGACAATAACGAAAATACTGCACGCTTGTATTCACTAGTTATAACATGTCTTTTGCAATTCGATTAAAAGAAGTGTGTCAACATGTGTCAGAGTAGTGGTCACCTGTCCAATAAGGTTGGTAATGTGTTTCCAGGACTTAAGTGACCCCCGTTTTTTGCTAATTTTTCTTTAATGGTGACTTTCATTGAAAAGATGATTAAGGAAATGAATTAAGATATATACCGCATAATTGAATTTATTTTTTCCACATAAATATGAGTTTTTGTATAGGCTGGGATTAGATGGAATTTTGGTGTGTTTTTGCTGCTCTTTGAATTAGTCCCCAAGTGAACGGTCCACCTAGCGATATAAATAAAACATGGCTTATACAGGTCAGAGGAGGTAATTCGTCAGTCCCACAGATAAGAGTGCGTAACAGAGAATTATTTTTCCTATTTCTCAACCAAAAAATATGTTGTGTGTACTCAAAACAACCGTCTTAATGATATGGTTCTTTTGAGCACCCAAAACACGTGTTTAAACGAATGCGGGTCAACTCGGCCTTGGGTCAAGTCGGCCTGAGTCAAGTCGGCCCGGGTCAAGTCGGCCTGATCCCATATTAGCCTGGTGGGAATGTGTTTAATAAAAAAGAGTTTATTCAACAAAAGTTAGAGGAAGGAGAAACATAATTTTATGTGTCGCTTATTCCATTTTCTAGGCTATATCGCACCAGGGACACTCCATATCAGCTGATGGCAGTTGATATATCGAGTATAAAATAGGCACCTATCTTGTTAATTGCTTTGATCAGACTTTTAATTGCAAACATTAATTGTCTTGTTTGTAAGATATGGGAACTCGTGCATGACAAAAAATGCGAAAACTTGGCAGGTCATTGCCTTTAATCATGTAGAACCTTCACCTTTAATCGATCAAGAGCTTAATTGCAATGTTTGTCAATTAGATAATATGTTTCCATTAATTAGTGACCTAACATTTATTTTTCAAAAGGTTACAATGGAATCAACACCAGGCCGAGTTGACCCAGGGCCGACTTGACCTGCGGGCCGACTAGACTTCAGGCCGAGTTGACCCGCTACCGTTTAAACTGATTGAAACAGTCGCAACTTCACGCTAAAATTGCTTAACTGGCCCAATCTTTGTGCATTAAGCTATGATTCACTGCTTATACTGACTCACAAACTTCACTGTACATGTACATGTGTCATGTAACAGTATTGTCTAAACCTTAAATAAATTTTCTTTCGAGATCATTGTTTCCTAAAAATATGTCTTTCAGGAATCCAAGTAGGTTATCAAACAGTATGGATCCAGATAATGCCAAACATTTTAACCTGAACTTGCCTTCGGCTGTTGACAAAGTTTATCAGCGAAATAGCTTTAGCAGACAAATATTTGATGCTCTTTAAGTTTAATGTATAGCCCTAATTCGCTATTTCTCGTCAACTCTCTAATTTGCTTGAATTGTCGTCATAAACTCTTTACTTACTAGTGTCGTCTGATGATTACCTTTGCAAACAATTTGGACTCAGATCAGGCCCGACAAAACGTCGGGCATGATCTGGATCCAAACTGCTTGGCACTCTACTGATATTCCTGAAAGATCATTTTAACAACAAGAAACAAACAGATTTCGAAAAAAAAATGTCAGCAGAGGACAAAATTATGACAAATTACCTCGTAGGCAAAAAGAGTCAATGAGTTGAAATGGAAGGTGCTGCATGTACATGCATGTCAGTGTTAGAAATAAATAATTGCCCAATTGGCCCCCAACGGGTTGAATTTGATGGGGGCAACCTGAGTGTCTGTGAAGCTTGCCCCCTGGACAATCTGAAATCCTAGAACTTAAAATGATATTTTCTTCATGTCTTTCTTAAAGTATTGCATGTTCACTGCAAATTAATAAATAATAAGATGTTGCCATGCTGCCAGCTTAAAAAAAACAGTCTAAAGCTATGGACCTTTAGAAGTTCAGGTCTAGGCAAACAGACTGTCAGTGCAGACACATATCAGACTTCTCTGGTAAACAGTGCAGACCAGCTCAGACTAATTAGGGCCTTCACTGTTTGCCATGGTGTCTGAAAATTTTGAGCCATATTTGTTCATGTTAAAAGTACACTGTTTGATTACAGCAAATGTGGGAGAGCCTCAGACTCTGGATCACAAGGTCGCAGGTTCGATTATCACCTGGGGAGCGATGTTGTGTCTTTAAGCAAGACACTTATCACAGTGGCTTAGTACTAGTAACACCAAGGAAGTTGTCCTAAAATTACTGAAAAATTGTTAACCAGGACGTAAAGCCTCAAACAAACAAATTTTTAATTTACAAGCATTTTTAGGAATTTTATGAATGAATCGTGCAGGGCAAGTTAAAATTGTGGGGGGCAAGTTGCATTTATCTTCAGGTTGCCCACCGGACAAGTTGAGTTCTTTGGCTTATTTCTAACACTGCATTGTTCATGTTTAAGCCTTATATTTGCCTGTTTTCAATACGGCACGGTCTAGGACCCCTATAGACTTTACAATTGCGTGTGTGTGTCAAAATGATGAGGAGTGAGGTTTGCGCAATAGATTTTAGTTGAATCATCGATATATATAGTCCTGTATGCTAGTACATATCATTATAGCAATGCAAATATACCACGTGTATCTATTGGGGTACACATAGGTATATTCAC
The DNA here is from genome assembly GCA_964019695.1 of Loripinus fragilis. Lineage (NCBI taxonomy): Eukaryota > Metazoa > Mollusca > Bivalvia > Lucinida > Lucinidae > Loripinus > Loripinus fragilis. The sequence continues at coordinate 55,108 of CAXHUL010000409.1, forward strand.
AGGGAAAAACAACTAAGTTATTCTTTTGTACAGGGGACTTGGGCTTCAGATACAAATAAGAGTGTCTCCCAAAAATAAGTTTTAGTTACGCGGTGTGCATTTAAATCCACATGCTAAGTGCCGTTCTTCTAAGTTCAATTTTAAGCTGTTTAAAAAAAGAAAAACGGGGGTCACTTATAACCTGGAAACACTATAGTTTTCCAAGGTTTCTCCCATTTCCTCTATCAGGCTATTAAGACTGCATATGCCACCATTGTCCATATACTTCCCCAAGAACACTATTTATAAGTTACAAAAAAATTACCTTTAAAATGAAATTTGGTGGAACTCGCGACCCCTGGATCTGCAGTCTGACTCGCATCTGTTGCCAGACACATTACCGACTGCGCTACGCGGCTCGGTTTATATATAGGTTCAATTGGCTAGTTACAATATTATCACAATAGAACAGTAATTTGACAGTCATCTTTTGATATTTATTTGCAGATTCTCAACTGCTTTGAAAAAGAAAGCGTGCCTAACCCTACCCAAACTAATGCAGTGCTTTGAAGAAAGTTTCAAGCCACAGCCTCAAGCAGTGCTTCTGAATGAAGTGTTCAATATTGGGGATTGGCTGTTCCCCAGCTTGAATAAAATGTGGGGACACAGTGGTCCCCACGCATACAAGATCATGAGAGATGAGAATGGACAGGCTCGGGTCAGCTACAAGAACTGGTCGACAGACAAGGTAAGACTTATGGTTGCAAATTTTCTAGCAGCTTTTTAGCTCAGAGGGCTCATCCGTGAGCTAGTAGTATACCAATTTATTATATACCTATAACTAAAAAGACTTTAGAACTGTAGACGGAAAACATGTTGGCGTGACGGTGACGTCAAGAAACGTAATGTTATGGCAAACGTTCCCGCAATTTTTCGGGTTAAAAGACCAAAACAGGTGTTAAAATCAGAATGTCAGAAAAAGGCATATAATAAACATTTTATCATAATAGTAACTTGATCTCGTTAATGTAAGATTAAGCCTTATATTTGCTACGCGTCTCGGGTGATCCGACTGTATGACCTCATCCACTCGACGTGATACAGTACCCCAGATCAAGTTACCATTATGATAATGTGTATGACTACGGCTTCCGACCTCTGTCCACCTGTAAATATTTTCAAGCATCTCCTCTGAAACCACTGGGCCAATTAAACTCAAATTCCATATGGAGACTCCTTGGTAAAAACTCTGAAAAAATAGTGAGTATGATCAGGAAATACCACAATCACAAACCGCAGACAACCCCATGGCACTTCGAGGAAGAGCCACTCAACCATCATGAGACACCAGGAAGACAAATTAAGCAAAGCAACCAGCTCTCTCTTCCTTATCAAGATGATTGCAATACTAGAATGGACATAAAGTAATATACAACAAAACATAGATCAATTACAGACTCCCACAAAGGGAGCAACAATATAGGGATCATACATGTTTTTTCATGCATTAACATTTCCCGGGTCCAGAGGAAGCTGTTTGAACACGAGGCCGTGAGGCCTCGTGTTCAAACATCGTCCGAGGGACCCAGCAAGTGTTAATGCAATGAATAAACATGTGTGATCGTTATTCTTGCATATTTTACCTGATTTTAGCATAAACCAAGCTGAAAACGTCGCTTAAATATTAAATATCCTGTTTCTTACACATGATTTCTCAAAACAAATGGCGTCAACGTCAAACTTTCGAACGTCATTACATCGCCAGAGCAACATATAGCATCGATGAAATGATCAGTCACGGCCGCAACGTTTTCCAGTGTCACGTCAGGCATGCAAATCAGGGCCCAGTTTAGGCTTTTTCAATTAAAAGCCATGTTCAAACAGCACGTGAATTTCATGATTTGAACATGGATTTTGCGGCTTCAAACAGCTTCGTGTAACGAATTCCCATTCAAGAATAAACAACTAGAGGACCTGAAGGTCCTGAGGCGATCACCTGATCTCCTTAATAATTTTAAAACAGGTCAAGGTCAACTACAGCTTATAATGAAACATATTTTGTTTTACAATATATGGGTGTTGCAGCCGTTTTGGTCCAGTAACCTAAACAATCTAACAGCCCAGTGATTTCTGAGAAAAAGATGTTTAGATAGGTATGTGGTGGTCCAAATGTGTGGCCTTGGATTAATGGTCACAGGTCACCTTGACATTAAGTATTCCATTGTCTCATTAGGTTAAACATTTCTGACAGGTATTATGATTTTGGCTAAAACTGTTATAGAAAAATGAACATTTTAAGATTTTCCTGTTATAAATGCATTAGGAATCAAATTTGACCTTGCCATAAAGTAGGTCAAGGATAACCTAGATTCATCATTTGTGCAAACCTGGAAGGGACCACATCAACCAATGCTACAGAATAAGTCACAAGGCCATTGGCGCTTTGGTTCCAGAGATGAAGATATTTAAATACTAAATAGTTTTTACCGTATATAGGTGTGGCAGCCATCTTAGTCAGGTGACCATAACAATTTGTACAAATTTTGACTAACCAATCATAAGTAGTCATCATATGAAATTTGAGTTCAATTGGCCGAGTGGTTTCTGAGAAAACTATGTTTAAATACATTGAATGAGCGACCTTGGCTGAAAGGTCAAAAGTCAACACTAGATTGAACATATCATGTGAGAATAATGACTTTGGCTTCCACAGTATTCAAAAAACACCTTTTCAAAAATTGTCCCATTCAAATGCATTAGGGAGCAAGTTCATCTTGGGATCATCATTTGAACAAACTAGGTAGGCCCCACATCTCCAATGCTACATACCAAGTCCCAATGTTATCGGCCTTCTGGTTCTGGAGAAGATTTTTAAAGGTATTATCATATATGGGCGTGGCAGCCATCTTTGTCATGTGACCAAAATGTTTTGTATAAATTTTGGCTAACTTAACATAAGGAGTCTTCACATGAAATTTGAATTCAATTGGGCCAATGGTTTGTGAGAAAACTATGTTTTAATATATTGATGGGACCACAATATGAGCAACCTTGGCTGAAATGGCAAGGGTCAATATTGACCTTTGAAAATTATTTATAGCCATTGTCTCATTTGTTTTACCATATCAAGTAAGAATAATGACTTTGGCTTTAACAGTATTCAAAAATCAACTTTTCACAAAAATTCCCATTTAAATGCATTAGGAAACAAAATTTGACCTTGGCGTTAAGTAGGTCAAGGTCATCCTTGGATCATTATTTTAACAAACTAGGTAGCCCCACATCCCCAATGCTACAGCCAGGGAACGAAACTCTTGAACATTACCTTGTGGCGATACGTGAATGATGTCACGCAAATGTCGATGAACAACCAATGTTATTTGCTGATGTTGACTTTACTGTGCCTCCAGCGTCACTCCGCCTGGAGGCGCAGTATAGATCACATGACAGTTCAGTGTTTTGCATTGAGAAATACAAGCAGCCAGAAATGTTGGTTTCATTTAATGGCAACTACACTGAGCATGTAAATATTTCACATTGAAAAAGATATATTTGTTTTGTATTTAAAGATCTGGCAAAGAACGGCTGATCCCCTCCTTAAAACGAAACTTCTCGGAGAACCTAAACATCTAAAGCCCTCATACAATGAGGAGGAAAAAGGTTTCTTGCAAGTAAGTGCTCTTTAGATATTTTACTGACAAATTTTTCTGTATGAGAATTCTCTGTTTCTTCATGGAATAAAGAACACAATAATCACTCCAATCCAATTTAATTATATTAGGGCCTTTTTTGCTCATCTCTAGGGGCCGAATTTCGGCCCCATTCCCAGTCAAAATTATCCACCCTTTTCCCAATACCATGTCTGATTTTCCCAATTAAGAAAAGGAAAAAAAAAAAAAAAAAAAAAAAATATTTTTTTTTTACTTTTTTTAGAGATCAATACTACTTATGAAAAACACTGACCCATATCAGAGTGATACTTAAACACTAGTGCTTAAGTGGTATGCTTTGCATAATACAATCTAAAATAACTTGATTTTGAGTATATATTTTGCTACCCTTGTAATGTTCTATGTCGTTAATTTCTCCCAGTTTTGATGTTAAGTCGATCTTTTTTTCCTGATTTTGGCCAGGGGCCTTTTCCCAAAATTGCTGGAAAAGGCCCTGTATACATGTAAGGCTAAAATGAAATATATGTGAGGTTCCTGTTGCCTACCTACCCTAATTTTTCTAACCCTACCCTAAACATTAAAATGATCTTTGGAGAAAAAATACCTAAAATGGGCACTTTTTCAGATTTTATCTCCATTTTCTTTGTTAAATGTTATAACAAAATTTAATAATTTCCCTACCTACCTACCCTAAATTTTGTTGGTATGCAACAGGAACCACACATATATTTCATTTAGGCCTAATGGAAGTCTGCAGTTCAAATGGTGTTATTTCCTGAAAGCATTATGTTTTTGTCTACTAACAGCAAGTTAAGTCAATACATTGATTACTTTTGCCCCCCTAATTAGAACCTATATTGGTCCTCGCGTGCATCCATTTTGGCAATCATGTGCACCCATATTAACCCTGCCGTTCAAACATAATGTCATACATATGACAACATTGTAACGTCAAATATTATGGCACTATACATATTAAACCATAAGGCTTAATGGACTGTGCAATCTGACCTGGTTCCTGAATAAGTTAGATTGGATTTGAGCATAGAATTGTAAAAAGTCATGAAACTATAAAAAAAAAAAGATATTAACAACAACAGCACAAAACATGTTATAAAAATACCCTTGTGCAGATATGGAGCTAATGGCCCGACATGCCTGGTAATGAATTGGTGGACATGTTAAATTCTAATGCGCTTGCCAAGTTGTAACACGTCAAAAATTTGCAATATACTATAGGAAACATTTTGACGTCATTAATATGTCAAATTTCTTTGGATGACGTGGGGCATTATGCTGCTTGCAATGCTCCTTTTTGAGACGAAACTACAGAAGTGCATTAGAATTGGGATAACCATATTCAAAATTTTCATTTGTGGAGGTATATTGTAGGATATACGTTTTGAAATAGCGTTTTACGGCTGCGCATTGCGCATTTGCCTCGCTGTAAATAGAGGATCTTATATGCGTGCTCATGTTTGATTGAATTCATCAAACGAGTTGAGGAAAAGCGATAAAATGCGACACTTGCTGAGCATTTTATTCCTTTTTCGCAAGGATTTTGTTAAATTCAAAAAATACATGAGTACGAATGTTAGATTCTATTTTTCATATGACATTAAGATTACTTTGAAATCTCATTCTGGCTTGAAAAATATAAGATTTTGTCATTTTGTACATAACTTTATTATAGACGTAATAACCTTTTCCGTAAATCTGTAAACAACTAGTGGTTTATCAATTTCATTACATGGCGTTATTTCACTCCCAGACGCGACGTCATATGATATTAAAACAAAATTTCCAAACGTATATACCTCTTCAAATGAAATTTTTAATATAGTTATCCCCTAAATGTCTCAATCTTAACACTGCACATAGTCTACATAGAACTCTTTTTAACATTTCAATCAAGGAGTTGAGCAATTTACTGATTATGTTGCAGTTGTATACCAAAAGCCTTGCTTGCTGCAAATTTCTTTTTCACTCTGTTGTACTTGATTTCAGGAAAGTGTAAAAAAGGCATACAAGTTCTTCCGTAGAGAACAGGATAAAGAGTGGTGGGAAGAACTTTTTAGAAATGGATGTGTGGAAGGTATTTCAATTCATACCATCTTATAACATAAATTGGGTCTTCTATTATCTGTTATTCTTGCATAGATACATATTCGTATAGCTGTTTTAACCCATTATCAAATGAACGAAAATCCATGTTCAAATCGGGAGATTCACGTGCTGTTTGAACTTGAAAATATTTAAATTGAGTCACAAGTTATTTATATGACTTTTTATACGGAAAGCGTTGGGGACCAGACTAATCATTTCGCCTATGCCTTTGTTCTGGAAAACTTTGCATACGGTTACAGTGTTCACGAATACTTTCCAGCAGTCATGAATTTTACCAGACCAAATAATATTTTACAGGACCGAAAAAAATGAACAAGTTGAATGATTAAATACTAGAATTTATCAGAACTTATATTAACATAGCAGTCCTTCAGCCTTTGCTTTGGCCATTAGTTATGGATTGAAATGCAGATTTTTAGCTTGCACTGGATGATGCAAAACATTAGACATTAAAACGCTAATGTTTTGCATCATCCAGTGCAAGATAAAAATCTGAATTTCAATCATTATATTTACATTTTATATTATCAATCAAATATACCTAATTATCTTCCACCCAAATTCTCTGGTTATCCTTAAATAATGATATTTTTTATTTGTAACGGAGGTGTTGGAACAGCCAGCGAACGAAAATCCTGTACATAACGTCGTGGCGATACGTGAATGACGTCACGCAAATGTTGATAAACAAAGAAAGTTATTGGTTGACGTTGACGTTACTCCACCTAGAGGCGCGGCCTAAACCACGTGACTGCTCAATGTTTTGCATCGAGAAATGCAAGCAGTTAGGAATTATGGTTTCATCTAAGGCAGCTACATTGAGAATGTAAATATGATAATATGCCTATGCAGCACAGGTCATTGATTTATTTTTCAATATTGAATTGAAGCCATGGGCGTCCATTTTTCCATGATTCTTACAAGGGTCTTTCTCATTAGGAGCCGCTGTGGTGTAGTGGATAAACCGCTTGCCTTGTAAATCAGGGGTCGCAGGTTCGATTCTCGGCTTCACCAGTCTGTCGGATGAGACTTAAAGCCGTGGCCCCGTCTCCATATGACCTTAGCTGTTGGTGGGACGTTAAACACAAACGCAACAACAAATCTTTTGGATTCATATTCTTTGCTCTTTTGTTTTTATTGGTTTGTTTCTTCAACCTGGGACAGCGATTGTCTGGGTTTCAGCCAGGGTTTAGCCCCTTCAAAGTATCTCAACTGACTTATCATGATGAAAGCTCGCCTCTGAGGCTTTGCCTAATGTGTGATTTTAAAAGAAAATTGAATAAATAGGAAATGAATACACCTGGCAGGGTTTTCCCTTACTTTTGTATTTCAGGAGTCCTGGGACAAAATTTCAAGAGTCCATGTGTGAAAATGCAACTGCGTGGCATTAAAAAAGAAACTGTCACAATTAAAAGAATGGCTACTACCCCTATTGCGATTGTATGCTTTTGAAAGCACAAATGCGGCAACTTGTGTTCTCGCAAATTAAAACTGGATAACAGTGTTGGAACAGCGTACTACATCATATGGGACAGCTGACAATATATATAAAAGTCAATTTCAAATACATCAGGTTTAGCTTATTTATCTCTTTGGGTGGGGGCCCATGGTTACAATTGACTACAGTAAAATTTCAAACCCTAGTTGCCTGTCAAAAAAGCCAAGACAAATAGGGCAGACTCAGATCAGACTGCTTCGCTATTCTGAAAGGCATTTGTGAGTTCCAGCCCTAATTACCATCATTTTATTTGAGAACAGAAAAGTGTTGGAAATTTTAGAACATTTACCATTCTGACCATCTTGATGAGTACTTTTATTTTATTCAGATAGCTCATTGGTAACACAATTTGGTGTGAATCAGATCCATCTGGTGCACCCAGGCACTGAGTCCTCAGATGTAGAGGAAGATGAGGAGTTGAAGGACATTCGAATGAAGTCCACTCCAATGCCACCAGTAAGTTTTTCCTTTTTTTTTACCAATTACATTCCTGCTGCTGACTGGCAAGGAAACCAAATCCAATCAACAGTACAATTATCGACTTTAATAAGGTAGACATAAGGATTTATCTACCCAAAAAATGTTTATTCAACATGGCCACATTAGCTCCTGGATGTTAAATCAAAACGAACAGGACAAGCAAGACTAGGTCATGGCAAATCATAGCTTATGATTGTTCAAGAACCAAATCAGCCATATATAATTATTTTGTGGACGTAAAATAGTGTGTTTTTAAAATGTTTGAGTATAGTTTAGTTATTTTGAACTTTGCATCGGTTTCAGTAGTTAATAAATTACCAGCTATATTACAATCATTATTCAAGAATTTTATTATTTGCGTCACTTTAGCGAAAGCAGGTCTTGTAGTGGGTCCACTCTGGCCGTCCGTTTGTCCGTCTGTCCACAACACTTAAGGGTGCCAAGTTGGTGTAATCTGTAACTCCAAAAGTTTTCATTCTTTTTTATTCAAACTTTGCCTAATGATTTTCACATATTGAAGATGTGCCCCTTCCTATTTTGTGCGTGTTTCAGAATTTTCCTATCATTGTTGAGGGGTGTTAATCTTAGACATTTCTTCCATCGGCAATGCTTAGGGGGTGCCTAGTTTGTGTAATCTGTAACTCCAATAATATTCTTTCCTTTATATTCAAACTTTGCACAATGATTGTTCACCTATTGAAGATGTGCACCTTTTATTTTGTGCAAGTTTCATAAATATTTTCTCATTTCTGACAGGTGTTGAACATAACATTTTTTTCCATACAAATGCTTAGGGGGTGCCTAGTTTGTGTAATCTTTAACTCCAACAGTATTCATACCTTTATATACAAATTTTGCATAAATATTGTTCACACATTGAAGATGTGCACCTCCTAATTTGTGCAATTGTTTCAATTTATTATCATTTTTGGAAGGTGTTTAACTTAGAAATTTTTCCTGTCTGTCCGTCCGTCCATAACATTTCAGGGGTGTGAAGTTTTTGTTATCTTTATCTCAAAAAGTTTTCATTCCTTTTTTTTAAAAGTTTGCCTAATGATTGTTAACCTATTGAAGATATGCATCTCCTATTTTGTGCATGTTTAATAAATTTTATCTCAATTTCTAACGGGTGTTGAACTTAGACATTTTTTCCATCTGAAATGCTTAGGGAGTGCCTAGTTTATGTAATCTGTAACTCCAACAGTATTCACTCCTTTACATTCAAACTTTGCATAATGATTGTTCACACATTGAAGGTGTGCACTCTCTATTTTATGCAACATTTCAGAAATATTTTTTTTCCATTTTTGGGTGTTTTTATTTCGTTAGAAATGCTTGATGGTTTCTGGTTTGTGTAATCTGTAACTCGAGCAGTTTTATTTCTTTATATTAAAACTTTGTATTATGAATGAACATGTACACCCTATATTTGTGCACATATTTTTGAGCGTTCAACTTAGAAATTGTTACGTCACCTACTGTAGATACATTGCAAAATTTGGGTGTAATCTGATCTAATTCCTACATATTTGAAATACATATCGTCTGTTCACACATTGCAGATGTGCACCCGCAAGGCAGGTCCAGAGTTGAGTTTGGTTTTCATTATGAATCGACAAGAATCATTATACGCACAAAAGCATTACTTTGCACCTTACCATTAAGTTTAAGTTCAAAAGAATCCAAAGGGTTGAAGGAACACATGCTGCGGATTTATGGACCATAGTTATTGGCATGTATATGGCATTTGACAGGATTAATAACTGTCTACTTAAGCTTATTCAAGATGAGCAGTTATCAGTACATGCAAAAGAATATACCCAGGTTCCGGGAAACTGCTTTTATGAGGCTAGCCCAGGAATAAATAATGTTAACTTTAGGAGCAGTGACCGCCCAGTTACGACCACTGCTCTTCAGCATTGCCATAAAGAAAAAATATCACTTGTTTGTTGTCAATGAAATGTTAGTAATTTAATAAAAGCATAAGTTCTTTTATAAGCATAATTTTTATTTAATTTGCTTTTATTATTTAATAGGTTGTTATTGGAAGAAAGCTAACAGAATCAGGAGAGGAAAAGGAGACTACAGATCAAAAGGAGACTACAGATCAACAATCAAAAGCCAATACCCTTAATATAGGAGACTTGTGCTTGCTAAATTGTCCGAAATATGCTGGAGAGTGGCCCCAAATTGGGAAAGTGTTGGAAATTTTCCCTTCAGAAGCCTCTGTACAATGGTATAAAGGGTCAAAGACTGGGCCATGGTCACCATGTACTGTACCAGCGCCAAAACAGAGGGGCAAGCGAATGCCTTGGGTTGAAAGAGTTCTCCTTGATCAAATATGGTTTTCAGGGTTCTCTTTCACACCAAGCAGGAACCTTCCCGCGTCTGTTAGAACCTTACTTGACAATTTTAATGAGTTCTGAAAAAATTGAGTTCTGAAGCAATTTCACAACAAATTGATCCCCCCCACTCCCTGCCAAAATTATGTGAGATTTTTTTTCATTAAAATTAAGACAATTAAAGACAAATAACTCCTGTATATCTAAGGACATTCTAATGAATATTCCTGTGCATCGGTCCAAATTCAATCAGAAGGGCAAAAACTTCTCTACACCCGATGAAATCCTCATGAAACTTCACATGCATCATCACACTATGGTCATATATACACAGTATAATTTTCATGAAATTCCTTTTAGTGCAAATCATATGGGCATTGACAGGAGAAACCCTGTCTGCGGGGTTTCCTACACAGTGAGATTCAAACCAGCTTGCTCAGCTACAGAGACTAGCTGGAAAATTTATCTCGTAGAAAGTCTACTAAGCGATAGATGGGCAGGCTGGTCTGCGCCTTTGTTGTTCGCAAACACCCGAAGTCAGATTTTGTCGCGTCGATACCCATATTATGGTCTCATATACTCAGTCATGAAATTTGATCATTTTCTAGGTCCAGCTGCAATTATGCTATTTTCCAGTCCTTTGATCCTGCATGCCATTGTTTCAACTGGTTTTCTTATAAAATTTCCAACACTTTCCCATCGGACAATGAAGCATTGCACAAGACTGCCTTAGGAAATTATTGACAAATCGTATCAGAGTTTCAACCCATTCATTTTTTTTTCATCCTTGTGTTATTTTTGGATGATTCAAGGCTGCTGCTAAGTTCCATAACGCAATTTGTTATATGACTCCTATAAATGACCTCCTCTGATTGGCTGAAACCAGCTTACACTGATTGTGACAGATCAAGATGTCAAACTGTAATGAGCTCAGGACAGTTTATCATTGTTTTTTGTCAGTGCTGACAGACAGCTAAAATAGATTGTACTTAATTTAACCCAGGAGTCTGAGTAACATGACGTCGATACCCATATTATGGTCTCATATACTCAGTCATGAAATTTGATCATTTTCTAGGTCCAGCTGCAATTATGCTATTTTCCAGTCCTTTGATCCTGCATGCCATTGTTTCAACTGGTTTTCTTATAAAATTTCCAACACTTTCCCATCGGACAATGAAGCATTGCACAAGACTGCCTTAGGAAATTATTGACAAATCGTATCAGAGTTTCAACCCATTCATTTTTTTTTCATCCTTGTGTTATTTTTGGATGATTCAAGGCTGCTGCTAAGTTCCATAACGCAATTTGTTATATGACTCCTATAAATGACCTCCTCTGATTGGCTGAAACCAGCTTACACTGATTGTGACAGATCAAGATGTCAAACTGTAATGAGCTCAGGACAGTTTATCATTGTTTTTTGTCAGTGCTGACAGACAGCTAAAATAGATTGTACTTAATTTAACCCAGGAGTCTGAGTAACATGACTTACGTCACTGCTGCCTGACAGCTAAAAATAGACATTGAAACACTTCAACTAATTTCTTATGTATATTTCACAGATAAAATGTGTTGAATTCAGAATTTGATCATTTTATGAGAACAGCATTTAAAAATGCACTTATTTTGCTTATCTCTTAAGAGTTTCAGAAATTTGAGATGTATATTGTTGAAATAATCTTCCTAGTGAAAGTGTACTAAGAACATGTGACTTAGTAAAAATAATATGAAAATGCTTTAAATAAAACTAGGAAAAGAGAAACAGTGTCATATAACAAAAAATTGGTGCATTCTTTTTTGGTTAAAATCAGGACAAGTCAACCCTCAAAAGTGATGTTCGCTGTTCTTGGGATGACAAATTATCATGTTAACCTCAAAAGAATGCATCCATGTTTCATGACAGACAATACGAGGTTATTCAAGGATCTTGTGAATGTTAATGAATGACAAAATCATGTTATATTGCTATTACTTTTGTACAATTTTAAACAAAACCACTGTCAGAAAAAAGACAAGGTTGGCAAACTTAATTTGGGCTGTGTTCAGAGAAAAAATACTGCTGATTTATAACAATTTTTTCTATGGTACATTGTTACGAGCCTAAAAAAAGAAAAGCAAAAAGTTTCAGAACAAGTGGTTACAGCCAAATCCTCATTTGTGGCATATACTGTTTTACTCTGCCTAATAGTGCCGGCACGTCTGCTGATAACCTTTGCAAACAGTTTGGAACCAGATCAGGCCACAAAACAATGGGCCTATCTGAATCCAAATTGTTTGCCACCCTGATTTCATTACTTAAATACTTTTTTCTAAAGTATGATAAGGTTTCTTGGACTTTTCATTATAAATCCAAAAACAGTCAAAGAGACAGCATCTATATGATATCCTGTAGCTAATATGAGCTCATAGTTTCAAAAATTCATGAAAATTGATCTGACATTTGGAGCCTCCATTCTCACAAATTAATACTTCTGTTTGCTGATCAAAAACTTATGGACCAGCATCTGGGTGATGGGTGAAATTGTAGATTAGTCTTGAACCTGTCATAAGCAAAATTCTTACTTGAAGGAATCTCATTAACTTTTTTTGGAAATACATCTGTGTAAAGTAAGCTACTTTGGGTCTCTTGCAAAGTAAGTGAAGGGCTTCACGTTTACTTTGCAAGAGACCCGAAGTATTCATGATTCCAGGAATAGACAAAAAGTTGTGTTTATTACTTACATTTTATATTATCAGTCAAGTATCAATTTCAACCTAAATTGACTGGTTTTCTGGTTATTTTGTAAGGAGGTTTCAGAATAGCCAAAACGTCAAATTTCCGCGCTAACGTCATGGCGATACATGTTCAACATCACGTAAACTTCAGTAAACAAACAATGTTATTGGATGGTGTTGACGTCGGTCCACTCAATTGCTGCGTGTGTGGGTTAAATTGACTTAAATCAATTTGTTCATGAAGGTATGAATGACATCTCAAATGCAAAGGTTCATTTAAAGACTCATAGTGGAAATGTAAATATATGCATATATTGACCATTTGCGTGCTAGTCACGACTTCTGTTGTCTGCTGACACATCTGCATATGAGCCGCAGCATGACATTTTAAACAATGTGGCATTTATTGACATGTGTAGACTCAGACGAGCCTGTGCAGCCTCCTTTTAAGCTTAGAAACTCCAAATGGTGTTCAGTCAGTAGCTTAACACTCATAGAATACTCAAGCGACTAGCAAAGGCTCTGATCAGTCTGCGCGTATGCGCAGGCTAATCTGAGGCTTTGCTGGTCGCACATACCACATTTGTAAGAAATCTCATGTCACGGCTCATATGTTGTTAGATAGTCTATTATGTAAACAATATGGACCCTGAGGAGCTGTCTGATCAGTGTTCATAGTGTTTGCTTCTGTTGTTATGGGCCAGTACTCTCACCTTACATATCTACACACCGTAAATTTAGCATAACTAGTATATAATCAATCGCTGACAACTGAGTCAGGGAGAAAACTATTTTGCTCAGTGGCTCATTTGTAGACTGGCATCAGTCCACTAAATAAATATAATTACATTTACAATTGAGCCACAATCTGTGAAAACCAGCCTTAATGACGAAGTCGTCAAAATTTAGTTTATTATACACACTTAATCTATGAGACTACCAAGTGTTAAGAAGTAATCCTACAAATTCTATGAAGTATGGTCTTTTTAAACTATACACTGTCTAAACTTTCACACACAACTTCAGAAACGTGATGACGTTACTAATGACGTCAAAGTTAACTTCCAGATTTCGGGGTTTGTCTGGTGCATGAAAAACATGCTATTTTTTGATAACATACTATTTTATTATCCTTAGCATGTGTGCAATGGAATTTGCAGAAAAGTTGACAAGGATTGATTTTTGCCAAAGTTTGCATGATCAGAAAAGGACTGACCATACTTTAAAAATTCTGACAGTTGCTTAAGGTAAAGTTGTTGCCACGGAAACATGTGTCATGTTAACGAAGAAGGTTTATCAGAAATAATTGCCAGTTTTAATCTACTATTCATCTGAATAGGTTTTAAGGCAATATATAAGCATGGTGAATTCTTAATTTTTGGCATTTTTCAAATGAATTTTACTTAAAAAGTCCTAAATATCATTAAAGTGGGTTTTTACAGATCACTGCTCAATTATATTTTAGCTATGAAAAAATGGTGAGCTTGCCTGGGATAAAATCTAATGCGATAAACAGGCATGAGAAAGTTCAGGATTGGTCAGGATTTCCTGATTGAGCACTGGCATATGATTTATATAATGTCAGTTGTTTTTGCTGAAATTTGTTTTTTAATGAAGTTCAACTCGATTTTAGATCTAAATGAAGCATAAACTGACCGGTTTCTATGGATATTTTGTGATTTTAAACCTTTAATAAGTGATCTAAAATTGCTTTTCTCCATTTTGGAGTCAACAGACATATTTTCCTGATTGAGAATGGCTGATTGTTCTCATCCCTGCATAAATTGGTTTGATGATTTAACAGTTATCAACTTCTAAATTAATTGCTTTGTGGTCAGTTTGATATGTGTGTTTGAAGTGTGCAGAGAAAATTTAAACTAATATGATTAGTCTTTTCTGTTCAGCTGAAACTCTATACTAGTGTTGTCTGCTGATAACCTTTGCAAACAGTTTGGACCCAGATCAGGCCTGACAAATCATCATGCCTGATCAGGACCCAAATTGTTTGACATTGACATTATTTTTGAAATATTTTTCTGTAAAAAAAAAAAATCAGCTTACGACAAAATAAAGACAGAAAAATTATTACACAGAATGCAATGATTTAAACAGGCTTGTTTATCAAGGTCATATACAATAAATTTAGATATATTTGCACAATATTATGCACAGCATCTGCATTTTTTGAATTTGGAGGTTAAGTTTTTGTGTGCATTTGATTAACTCTTTGTCTAACAGTGTCGTCTGCTTAGAACCTTTGCACACTGTTTGGACCCAGATCAGGCCCAAAGAATTATCAGGCCTGATCATGGTCCAAACTGTTAGATATAATTCTGAAAGATTTTTTTGAAAAAAACTATTTTGAGAAAAGGCTGCCGACGACTTAAAAAGCACAAAAACTTATTACCAAGAATGCAATGAGTTAAACATGGATGTATATCAAGGTATGGGTGCTTATTAGATCATATACAATAAATATTAAATTAGTAATATTTACGAAATATTATGCACAACAGCTCCATTTTTATAATACCCCCCGCAAACTTTGTTTGTGATGGGTATACATACCCCCCGCAAACTTTGTTTGTGATGGGTATACTGTTTTCCGTCCGTACGTGCGTGCGTCCGTCCGTAATGTTTTGTTTCCTTAATATCTTGAAGAGTCATTGCTGGATTTTCATCAAACCTTGCAAACATGTCCATATATGCAAGACAAATACTTTAGACAAAAAAGTAAAGGCTAGGGGCCAATTCTATTAGAGTTATTTCCCTTTGTAGTTCTAAATGGGTTTTATGCTATTATAGGCCATACAAGGGCTGATCAACTCCTACCACAGCTTTTGATGGAGCATTTTGATACTTTGCCTATACAATGTTGATACTTTGCCTATACAATGTAGACACATTGAACATATGCATGAAGGAGTTTGGTTCAGAAAAAATAATTTTTGACAAAATGACAGCTGTGAGAACTTCGACAATTATTCCCTTATATGGCTTTTGTATATGCATGGATAGTGCCTTTATAATTTTTGTTTGCACAAATTCTGCTGAAATCTTCTTTTAAAAACTAAGGTCTGCTTGTTTGAACTATAACTTGCCAAGTTTTTTCACTGACTCTTACTGTGCAGTGGGTATCTAATAAGCATTGCTTATTGACTTTTCTAATTGAATCTGGAGGTGTAGTTTTGCATGCGTAAAAACTCTTTGTATACCAGTGTCGTCCGCTGATAACTTTGGCAAACGGTTTGGATCCAGATCAGGCCACACATATTGACAAGCCTGATCAGGGTCCAAATTGTTTGACATTCGGATATAACTTAAGAAAGAATATTTTCAAAAAAATGTTTTGAGAAAAAATCAGAAGACAACAAAAAAAAGGATGAAAAATTATTCACCAGAATGCAATGAGTTAAGCATGGATGTATATCACGGTATGGGTGCTTGTTAGGTCATAAACATATTTTAGTAAATTTTGCACATTTATTGACTTTGGAGGTGAAGTTTTTTGTGCGTTTTGTTAACTATTTGCCTACCAGTGCCTTGGCAAACAGTTTGTACCCAGATCAGGCCCGATAAATAACCAGGCCTGATCATGGTCCAAACTGTTTGATATTATTCTGAAAGAATTTTTTTTATTTCATATATAATGAACTGTGCGGCGCACACCAAAAGGTTAAGATATGAAAATGTTACAACTCTTGTTATTTGTTGATCAATTTTAAAATTTTAAAAAAGTTTTCATCTCATGGCATCAAATGTAAGCTATCTATACCATTCTTATCATTTATTTCAAGAATTTTTTATTTTTCATGAGGCAAGATAACCTGTGCGGTGCACACCCTAAGGTTAAAATATGAAAATGTCCTAACTTTGTTATGTGTTGATCAATTTTAAAAAGTGTTCATCTCATGGCATCAAATGTAAGCTTCCAATACCGGTTTGTCTTTTGTTGCAAGAATTTTTTATTTTTCATATAAATGAGGCAAGATAACATGTGCGGTGCACACCCTAATAGCCTAGGGTTAAAATATGAAAATGTCCTAACTCTTTTATTTGTTGATCAATTTTGAAATTTTAAATTTTTTTCATCTCATGGCATCAAATGTAAGCTATCTATACCATTCTTATCATTTATTTCAAGAATTTTTTATTTTTCATATAAATGAGGCAAGATAACCTGTGCGCTGCACACCCTAATGGCCTAGGGTTAAAATATGAAAATGTCCTAACTCTTTTATTTGTTGATCAATTTTAAAATTTTAAAAAGTTTTCATCTCATGGCATCAAATGTAAGCTATCTATACCAATCTTATCATTTATTTCAAGAATTTTTTGTTTTTCATATAAATGAGGCAAGATAACCTGTGGTCAGCACACCCTAAGGTTAAAAAATGAAAATGTCCTAACTCTTTTATTTGTTGATCAATTTTGAAAATATAAAAAGTTTTCATCTCATGGCATCAAATGTAAGCTATCTATACCAATCTTATCATTTATTTCAAGAATTTTTTGTTTTTCATATAAATGAGGCAAGATAACCTGTGCGCAGCACACCCTAATAGCCTAGGGTTAAAATATGAAAATGTCCTAACTCTTTTATTTGTTGATCAATTTTGAAAATATAAAAAGTTTTCAACTCATGGTATCAAATGTAAGCTATCTATACCATTCTTATCATTTATTTCAAGAATTTTTTATTTTTCATATAAATGAGGCAAGATAACCTGTGCGCCGCACACCCTAAGGTTAAAAAATGAAAATGTCCTAACTCTTTTATTTGTTGATCAATTTTGAAAATATAAAAAAGTTTTCATCTCATGGCATCAAATGTAAGCTATCTATACCAGTTTTATCATTTATTTCAAAAAAAATTTATTTTTCATATAAATGAGGCAAGATAACCTGTGCGCTGCACACCCTAATGGTCTAGGGTTGAAATATGAAAATGTCCTAACTCTTTTGTTTGTTGATCAATTTTGAAATTTTAAAAAGTTTTCATCTCATGGCAACAAATGTAAACTATCTATACCATTCTTATCATATATTTCAAGAAAATCTTATTTTTCATTGAAATGAGGCAAGATAACCTGTGCGCCGCACACCCTAAGGTTAAAATATGAAAATGTCCTAACTCTTTTATTTGTTGATCAATTTTAAAATTTTAAAAAGTTTTCATCTCATGGCATCAAATGTAAGCTATCTATACCATTCTTATCATTTATTTCAAGAATTTTTTATTTTTCATATAAATGAGGCAAGATAACCTGTGCGCTGCACACCCTAAGGTTAAAAAATGAAAATGTCCTAACTCTTTTATTTGTTGATCAATTTTAAAATTTTAAAAAGTTTTCATCTCATGGCATCAAATGTAAGCTATCTATACCATTCTTATCATTTATTTCAAGAATTTTTTATTTTTCATATAAATGAGGCAAGATAACCTGTGAGCCGCACACCCTAATGGCCTAGGGTTAAATTATGAAAATGTTACAACTCTGTTATTTGTTGATCAATTTTGAAATTTTAAAAAGTTTTCATCTCATGGCATCAAATGTAAGCTTCCTATACCGGTTTTGTCATTTATTTCAAGAATTTTTTATTTTTCATATAAATGAGGCAAGTTAACCTGTGCGCCGCACACCCTAAGGTTAAAATATAAAAATGTCCTAATTCTTTTATTTGTTGATCAATTTTAAAATTTTAAAAAGTTTTCATCTCATGGCATCAAATGTAAGCTATCTATACCATTCTTATCATTTATTTCAAGAATTTTTTATTTTTCATATAAATGAGGCAAGATAACCTGTGCGGCGCACACCCTAAGGTTAAAAAATGAAAATGTCCTAACTCTTTTATTTGTTGATCAATTTTGAAAATATAAAAAGTTTTCATCTCATGGCATCAAATGTAAGCTATCTATACCATTCTTATCATTTATTACAAGAATTTTTTATTTTTCATATAAATGAGGCAAGATAACCTGTGCGCCGCACACCCTAAGGTTAAAAAATGAAAATGTCCTAACTCTTTTATTTGTTGATCAATTTTGAAAATATAAAAAGTTTTCATCTCATGGCATCAAATGTAAGCTATCTATACCAGTTTTATCATTTATTTCAAAAAAAATTTATTTTTCATATAAATGAGGTAAGATAACCTGTGCGCTGCACACCCTAATGGCCTAGGGTTAAAATATGAAAATGTCCTAACTCTTTTGTTTGTTGATCAATTTTGAAATTTTAAAAAGTTTTCATCTCATGGCATCAAATGTAAGCTATCTATACCATTCTTATCATTTATTTCAAGAAAATCTTATTTTTCATTGAAATGAGGCAAGATAACCTGTGCGCCGCACACCCTAAGGTTAAAAAATGAAAATGTCCTAACTCTTTTATTTGTTGATCAATTTTGAAAATATAAAAAGTTTTCATCTCATGGCATCAAATGTAAGCTATCTATACCAGTTTTATCATTTATTTCAAAAAAAATTTATTTTTCATATAAATGAGGTAAGATAACCTGTGCGCTGCACACCCTAATGGCCTAGGGTTAAAATATGAAAATGTCCTAACTCTTTTGTTTGTTGATCAATTTTGAAATTTTAAAAAGTTTTCATCTCATGGCAACAAATGTAAACTATCTATACCATTCTTATCATTTATTTCAATAATTTTTTATTTTTCATTGAAATGAGGCAAGATAACCTGTGCGCCGCACACCCTAAGGTTAAAAAATGAAAATGTCCTAACTCTTTTATTTGTTGATCAATTTTGAAAATTTAAAAAGTTTTCATCTCATGGCATCAAATGTAAGCTATCTATACCATTCTTATCATTTATTTCAAGAATTTTTTATTTTTCATATAAATGAGGCAAGATAACCTGTGAGCCGCACACCCTAATGGCCTAGGGTTAAAATATGAAAATGTCCTAACTCTTTTATTTGTTGATCAATTTTGAAATTTTAAAAAGTTTTCATCTCATGGCATCAAATGTAAGCTTCCTATACCGGTTTTGTCATTTATTTCAAGAATTTTTTATTTTTCATATAAATGAGGCAAGTTAACCTGTGCGCCGCACACCCTAAGGTTAAAATATGAAAATGTCCTAACTCTTTTATTTGTTGATCAATTTTAAAATTTTTAAAAGTTTTCATCTCATGGCATCAAATGTAAGCTATCTATACCATTCTTATCATTTATTTCAAGAATTTTTTATTTTTCATATAAATGAGGCAAGATAACCTGTGCGGCGCACAACCTTAGGTTAAAATATGACAATGTCACATCTCTATTATTTGTTGATCAAGTTTAAAATTTTAAATAGTTTTCATCTCATGGTATCAAATGTTTAGTTTTTCTGAGTAAGAATGTTTAGAAGTGTTGAGGAGCCAGTACTGAGAAGTTTTCATAAGCATTGTTTGATTTTCAAAATGTCACTTGTAAAAGTACTTATGTAGAGCCCTTGCTCGATAAGAGTAGAGTTAATTAGTTGGTCAAGTTATGGTACTTTAATCATTGGATTGGACAAATACAGGTTTTTCTATCATACTTCTTTCTGTTAATCTGTTCGTCACCCTACTCTTATCGAGCATGGACTCTAGTCATATTAGATTGAAAATTCAATAAAAACACTGAAAAACCATATTTTCTTATATTGTTTATTGGTTTGAAGAAAAATACAAATCCCTAGAATAGCAAGGTAAGTGTAAAAGAAGACCAACAGAAACACATTTAAACTTATAAACAAAGGTTGAATAGCAGTTTTTCCTTTGTATTCTGTTATACACATAGCATACACAATCAAATCTGACACATATAAACAAAGTAACAACTTTGTACTTGACTATAAACATAGTGAAAACTTTGTATATGACTATAAACAAAATATGACTTACACTATTAAAGAATGCCTATTTCTGTTTGTGTGTGTCTACAAATGATGTTAAAAACCTTCAAAATTGAGCGTGTGTCGTCAGTTCTCAAATTCCATCTATTTCATACATTCCATATTTAAAAAATACATTGTTAAGTTCAAAGGGAGATAATTGTTGTCATAGGTCAACAATTGGACTGGTTCAAATTAGGGTACATATGAACATTTTTGCGGTAATAAATGCTCTAAAATTTCGAACACTAGTAAAGTTGCCTGCCAAAAAGACCTAGACAAACGGCGCAGACCCAACTGATCAAGTTCTTCCATGTTTGCTCTCCTTATGAATTCCAGCCTTGATAACCAACATTTTATTTGAAAACAGAATGAGAGAAGTGTTCGAAATAAGAACATTTACAGTAACTTGGGTAAATGTGGTAACTGGCGTATCTGCACTGATTTGAATGATTTTAACGCACTTAAATTTGTATTTCATGGCAATCGTAAAGGCTTAAAATTACAACAGTTGCTTAAATGTGTAACAGTTAATCCGGTTGATGTATGAAAATCCGGCATTTACACCAAATAAAATGAGATGAATAAATTTGCATTTATTTGAACCAACCTCAAAGCAAAGAAAGACGTACCTTTTATTTTTTTTATCATATGATATCGCATCTGGGAGTGATGTAACGCTAGCACTAAAATCGATAAACCATTAGTGGGATCACCACTAGTGGTTTACACATTTAGTAGTGTTATGTAATGACTTTCGTATTTATTATTAATTTACAACGTTACTTACATAATGACACAATCTTAACTGTTTCACGCCACCTCTCGGCGACTGATTTTGTTTGTTACTTCTCTGCGCCCATTGCAACTACTTTTCCACTTCTGATATGATTGCTGACCAGTCGCTGTACATTCGACAATAGTTTTTGCATTTAGTCGGCTAACAGTCAGCGACTCTAGGGACTCTACGGCAGGTTTTTTCAACTGAACGGCGACTGGTTGGAGACTGTTCTACCATCATTTTTTAAAATAAAATCATTTCTGTGCAAGTTGTCATCATGATACATTTAACTCATCAGATACAGTTGCTTCGCTTACAACAAAACAGAACGCTGCAGTTATGACTGTGATGGTTCTGCTGGTACCCTCTAGCTCTGAGCTTACTCTTTCTGCATCTGACATTTCCGGTTCAACTTCATCAGGTCTTTGACTAGAACAACTGAGATTCATCATCAGAATCAGGCATCTGATTTTTAGCTCACTGGTGAGCTAATTGTATACCAGTGACTCCGGCGTCCGTCGTCTGTCAACATTTTCAAACATCTTCTCCACTGAAACTACTGGGCCAATTGAACTCATATTTCATATGGAGACTCATTAGGATGGGGGAACGAAAGTTTGTTCAGATGGTCTTGGTCACATGACCAAGATGGCCGCCATGCCCATATATGGTAAAAACCTTTAAAAAATCTTCTTCTCCAGAACCAGAAGGCTGATGACCTTGGGACTTGGTATGTAGCATTGGGGTTGTGGGGCCTACCAAGTTTGTTCAAATGATGATCCTAGGTTGACCTTGACCTTCTTAACGCCAAGGTCAAATTTGCTTCCTAATGCATTTAAATGGGAAAATTTCTGAAAAGTAGATTTTTTTGAAAACTGTGGAAGCTTTAGTCATTATTCTCACTTGATATGTTTAACCTAATGAGACAATGGCTTTAGATAAGTTCAAAAGGTCAAGGTTGACCTTTGACCTTTCAGCTTAGGTTGCTCACATTGGAGTCGCATCAGTATATTAAAATATAGTTTTCTCACAAACCATTGGCCCAATTGAACTCAAATTTCATGTGAAGACTCCTTATGATAAGTTAGCCAAAATTTATGCAAAATATTTTGGTCACATGACCAATATGGCCGCCATGCCCATATATGGTAAAAACCATTTAAAAATTTTCTTCTCCAGAACCAGAAGGCTGATGACCTTGGGACTTGGTATGTAGCATTGGGGATGTGGGGCCTACCAAGTTTGTTCAAATGATGAACCTAAGTCGACCTTGACCTATTTAACGCCAAGGTCAAATTTGCTTCCTTATGCATTTAAATGGGATTTTTTTTTGAAAATTTCATTTTTTGAAAACTGTTGATGCCAAAGTCATTATTCTCACTTGATATGTTAAACCAAATGAGACAATGGCTATAAATAAGTTTCAAAGGTCAATGTTGGCCTTTCACTTTTCAGCCAAGGTTGCTCATATCGGAGTCCCATCAACACATCAAAACATAGTTTCCTCAGAAACCACGTGGCCATTTGAGCTCAAATTTCATGAAGACTGCTTATGATAGGTTAGCCAAAATTTATACCAATTGTACTGGTCACATGACCAAGATGGCCACGGCGCCCAAATATGGTAAAAACCCTTTAAATGTCTGCCTCTCTGGAACCAAAAGGCCAAAGGCCTTGGGAGTTGGTAAGTAGCAAAGGGATGTGGGCTGTTCAAGATATGCACAATTGATTAATCTAGGTTGACCTTGACCTACTTTATGGCAAGGTCAAATTTGATTCCTAATGCATTTATTTGGGAAAAATCTTGTATTAAGTACCAAATGTCAAGCTGACCTGTGACCTTTTATCCAAGGCCACTCATTTGGACTGCCACACACCTATCTAGACATCTGTTTCTCAGAAATCACTGGGCTGTTTGATGGATTATTCTTTAGATTGTTTAAGTCACTTGGCACCAAAATGTCTGCAGCCCCCATATATGGTAAAACAAAATTTGCTCCATTATAAGCTGTAGTTGACCTTGACCTATTTTAACATTATTAAGGAGATCAGGTGAGCGCCTCAGGACCTTCAGGTCCTCTAGTTACCGTCTGCTTTGGTGCTGCTGTCTATTTTTGGCCACCTCTATGCCCCATGAAGCGAACACTTTCAACGCTTGTGGTGAAATGATGTCAGGATGCTGAGATAGCTTTTTGTTGAAGCTGGCACTACAACCTGTCAGCGACCAATTGGCGACTAGTTTCCGATCTGTCGCCGATCAGTTGCCGATTAGTCACCTATCAGTTGCCAAGGATTTTAGAGCTAAAGGTTTGATGAAATCGGTCAGTGACTGATCGGCGACCAGCGACTTGTCAGTGACTGATCAGCGACTTCTAGAAGTTTTTTGCAGCTAGTCAAAATCAGTCGCTCAAAAGACTTGGCTGTGACTGATTTTGATGGTCGACTGCTTGGCGACCTTGTTGCGACCTTTGTAAAATTCACTGTGACCTCTGCAACCTCTCTACGATTGTCTTTTTTTAGTCGCAGAGAGGTCGCAGCACAGTTGAAGCTCTATGGGACCAGGGCTTAAGACTGTTGCCACTTGGGCTAGCACATGAGATTTCGGTATTTCTAGCTTTGATGACCAACCTTGAAGTCTCAGCCAAGTCTGCTTATTCAGGCATTAAGAAGAGTGAGATTTTATCCACCCATTTCTTGCACGTGAATACTCTGATGTGACAAAGTCCCCAGCCAGTATGCAATCTCGGGCCACTATCGAACCGCCCGCGAAACGCCATTGGAATGGCATTTCGCTGGCAGGTCGATTGTGGTCCGTTTAAAAACAGCAAGCGAGTATGATCAGGAAATACCACAATCACAAACTGCAGACAAACCCATGGCACCGCGAGGAAGAGCCACACAACAATCACGAGACACCAGGAAGACAAACTAATCAAAGCAACCAGCTCTCTCTTCCCCATCAAGATGATTGTAAAACTAGAATAGGCATAACGTAACGTACAACAAAACATAGAACAATTACAGACTCCCATAATGGGAGTAACAATAAACAACAAGTTGTCGACAACAACAGAACCACCGCCTTAGAACTGGGGGGGGGGGGGGTAAATGCATTTTACTGGTACAAAATCTTCGTCCTATAGATTTTGCTGTTGTTGAAGTTCAAGAAATGTTCAGCCTTCTAACTATTTCAATGTACCATCATGGAGAAACACTCTAATCAAATTACACACTATGATGAAACAAAGAAAAGCGCTTACTGGGTTGATGCATCGACTGATCTGGGTCTTCGCTAGGTATACAGGCCATTTTGATGGCTTTTTCATGCACCTGGCTGATATGGACCTAGATGCGAGAAAACCAGACTTTTCCTTTCTACTTTGTTGCATGCGAACAACAGAATCGCAGACCAGCCTGCACACATCTGCGCAGTTTGATATTCGCTTTCAAAGCAGTGTTTCTCTATACACAGAAGTACATGTGTATATACATTCAATAGTCTTACTAATCAATGAAGCCGGATAGGCTGGTATGAGACTGGGTCAGAAACCCTGAAAACAGTTTTTCTCTCTCATTTGGTATCTACAGGTTTCCTTGATAACATGTCTAGAATTACACAAAAATGGTCTTAGCTATGAGATACTTATGTATACGACAAAATAGTAAGTGAGTATGATCAGGAAATACCACAATCACAAACCACAGACAAACCCATGGCACCACGAGTAAGAGCCATACAGCCATCACGAGACACCAGGAAGACAAACTAAGCAAAGCAACCAGCTCTCTCTTCCCCATCAAGATGATTGCAAAACTAGAATGGACATAAAGAAATGTACAACAAAACATAGAACAATTACAGACTCCCACAATGGGTAACAATAAACCAAGTCAATAACAACAGAACCACCGCCTTAGAAAACTTAGATTCTGCATTGCATTCATGTCTTGGTTAGGCTACGAAGACCTACAAGATACCCAGTTATAGCAGATAAAAACGGGCCACTGCCGACCAGCCTTCGAAACCGCTATTCGAATGGCATTTCGCTGGTGTGTCGAAATTAATCCCAAACTATATCCCAGAAAGCAAACAATAGCGGAGCACTATCGAATTGCGTTTCGCTGGAAGGTCGATAGCGGCTCGAGTTTGCATGCTGGCTGGAACAGTGGCTGCGTATAATTTCGAACATATATAAAACATGCCAATTAAAAACAAATGAGTATGACCAGGAAATGCCACAATCACCAGGGGCGGATTCATGATTTTTGGAAAAGGGGTTCAGATGGATAAAGGGGGGTTCGCATTGCTGATTTTATATCATGTTTCTTAAATATCCCATGAAATTGAAATAATTTGGTCTTATATATATATGTTTGTGAAATTA
>CAXHUL010000410.1:0-49000 GCA_964019695.1 Loripinus fragilis
GAGCTTTAAAAACTGACGTAAGTTGATGATTAAATATTCATATCTGTGATTTTTCTTCAAAAAGCAATGGTTCAATATACTATCTTAAAGACTGTACTGTTATATTTATTGAAAGTTCATCTATCTTTGAGAGCATCAGCAAGAAACCAAAGTACCCGTTTTAGCTATTTTCGGCACTTTTAGCCAAAAATCGTCAGAAATCAACCTAAAAAGATGATAAAATTTCATTTTTTATTTACTGTAACTTGCAATATTTCAACTTTGCATGCCAGGAATAACTTCATATAATCTCAAGTATGTTCAGAATCAATTTTATAGGCTGTAGTACTTTGAAATAGCGCTTAAACAAAGCTTCGACAAGATAACTTTGTATTTCCGTCAGTGACCAGTCTGTTTATACTGGGTCCGAGGTACCGTACACCAAACGAGTAATTACCATTCGCCACTAGTCACGGTGGAGGTGACCTAGAGTGATGCACGGTGTCGCCACCGTGACTACACGTTGACATCCACCGACAGAACGAGACTGGTGACCGTTTCACGGTGGATCTGATAATAACCACGGTGTCGCAGCGTGTATTTTATTGCACTGTTATATAAACATTACACTCGCGCTTAACAGGTGAGGACCCGTTTAAACTGTCGAAAACGATCAGTAGCATAGCGCAGGCTTTTCATGGTACTAGAAAAGCGTTGAAAATCAGCGCTATTTGTCCAGATTTTTCTCCACATGAAGTATGCCGACACCTGCACGTGAAACAGAAGCGTACGTGACCAAATTCACATCGCATTTCGCCAGCTTTTTACCTTTGACATGCGATCATTTTGAGCACCGATTATGAATTGAGGTTCTACAATAAACTTTACTTTTATTTCGAAGTTAAAAGTTGTCTTAACACAACCATATTTTGAGGAAACTCGTTAGCGACGCATTGCAGAGGCAATTCTAACCCCTCTGTTTAGCAAACAATGTTGACCCAGATGAAACGCTATTTGATGCAAGACTCCTCGGCTTTGAAATTAAGTTAAGATTTAAAGCATTTCTGTCATGCCGACTATCAAATTAGACTAGATACCTAATATCTTTTTTAATATTTCTTTTCCCTATGTACTTCGCTTGTGCGAGAAGTGAAAGGTCTAGTGTGGAAAATAACTTTAGGATCATGCCCAAACCACATGCACGATGCACGTTTAAGACCATATACAAAACATCTGCGAAGTTTCCTAAAGACCGGAATAAAATTGAAGAGGAGTTACGCTCACAAATAACTACACATTGTATCCGAGATTGGCAGAAGTTAAAAGTTCACAAGTTGAAAAAAGTGAAAAAATAAGTTGACGATAATGGACCAAACCAAATGCACATTCTCAGACCATGGACAAACATTCTGTGAAGTTTCAAAAAGATCATACTAAACCTGTAAGGGGGGGAAGGGGGGGGGGGTTGCGCTCATTAAGTTACAGTATCCCTCATTTCACCAACGGACAAACTCATTTTAATAGTCTCATTTGATAAACGTCGGGAGACAATTAATTAAAAAATTTCCCTACCGTGAACAATCGATGTTGGTTTTCATTGCATGTTCGAGCAGGAAAAGCTCTAGCGAGTCTGTCCATTTGAGCAGTCTCGCCAGTGCTTTTGCTATTCCCATTCAAAACATAAGTGCATTTAGAAGACGTTGACTTGGTCTTTATTGCACTTAGTGTGAGCAAAACAAAGCCCAAACGAGTCTGCCCAGTCTCGCTGTATAGGGCAAAACGCATTCAAAACATTTAGAAGACGCAGACACGAAATCGATGTTGTTGTTGTTGCTTCTGTATAAGCTCAGACGTGTGCGCATTTGCGCACGCAGACACGAAATCGACGTTGTTGTTGTTGCTTCTGCAAAAGCTGAGACGTGTGCGCATTTGCGCACGCTTGGCAGAGCCTTAGCTACTCAGTAATGGACCTGATTATAATTTGTTACTCTGATAGTGTTCCTTGAGTTAATTTACAGATTCGACAGGCCACAAAAAAACGTGCAAAATTATCCTGTAGCTATCACAAATTACATGAAGCAGCATGGGCGGATCCAGAGGGGGGGGGGGGGGGGCAGGGGGTCCGGACCCCCTCTGAAAAATCACAAAAATATAGGGTTTCTTAGCAATGCTGGTCCGGATTCCCTGAATCTCAAATCTATCAAGCCAGCATTTAATTTTGTGCACTCATCGGCCCGCCAGTGAAACGGCATTAAATGGCGTTTCGCTGGCGGGCCGATGATGGCCCGCTGATAGTGGTATTTTGATCCTCTCATCAACTAAAAAACCTTTGTCAAAGTTGGACCCCCTCGGACAAAACGTTCTGGATCCGTGCATGAGCAGTACATGTCACGATATTTAAACCATACTTTTCTTTTCTTACGTATATCTACACTAACATAACCATAGTTTGAGAACTCGTTAGAACCGCATATCCAATGCGATTCTAGTAACGAATACCACCAACAGAAAAACAACAACACTGGAGATCCACTGACATGTGATGTACCTCTCATGTACATAATGTATATGTTGACATCTGCATGTGAAACGGGAAGCTGCCAGGTTTCGAGCTTTTTGCACGACGCAGATAATATTAGCGGATGTTTTGAGTGTGATTCCAGTTCAAACATGTGTTTTGGGTGCTCAAAAGAACCGTCTCATCGGAACGGTGAGACGGTTCTTTTGAGTACCCAAGACAAGTGTTTGTTGTTAAGAAACCAAGTTATATGTCATTTACGCATTCTTATCTGGAGGTCTGGTTACTTTTTTTCGTGTACTTTCTCCAAGAAAATATTGCAATGAAGACAGCGGACCGTCGAAGCTCATTGTTTAAAATTCTGAAATCTTTTTTGTAAGCCAATTCCGATGCGTAGACCCATCTGCATAAGCATGCTGTGTTGTCGTTTGCTGTACTGGCCGAAGACTTGCTCGGAAGATTTATGTATATTTCGCAGATGGGATTATTAATTCGTCCGACGTATATGCACAGCTATCTAGTGGGACTAGAGATATTTTGTCACTTCCTTCCCTTCACACACGTCGACCTCTATGAGACGACGTGCATCGAAGATTTTAGACGCCCTGCTTCAAGGTCAAGCATAGAGCAGAAGTTTATTTCAAGTTGTGCATCTGCGCTGTGTGACGTGAACCCCCGTCTGTCGAATACTTACAATGTATTTTTAAAAGTCGTGTAAAGATGTCAAATCATTTTAACTTTGTTCAGGTTTCGCTGTCCCTTAAAGCGCCAGCGAAAAAAATGCTTCTGAAAATGTAATCTGCTCCAGTCGTCTGCTGCATATATTGACTAATGTATGCAAACAGTGTGGACCCAATAGGCATTACAAGTGTCGTCTGCTGATAGCCTTTGCAAACAAGTTGGACCCAGATCAGGTCCGATGAAAAGTCGTGCCTGATCTGGATCCAAACTGTTTGACACTTTTATGGAATTCCTGAAATCAGCAGAAGACATTGCCCGTCATTCAATTACTGCATTTTGTCACGTACACAAGGGCGATTTCGGCTTTGAAGTCGACAAAGAGTGTTTCAACTTTTGACATCAAAGGTCATGCCAAACTTATTTCTACATGTTGTGAGCACTCATGCCTCTCCAAGGCGATTCTTCCGAGCAGACTCGTCAAGTAACTCAGAGGCACATCGGATATGCGGCAATCTAAAACGCTAATACTATCGACGAACGTAGATAAAAAATCGTAAGTGGCAGAGTTTTAGGTTGCAATTTGTCGCCAGACTATGGCAGTCGAAAACACTGTTTCTAGCAATTTTTTATCGGCGTTCATGCGCGGATCCAGGGGGGGGGGGGGTCCAACTTTGACAACTTTTTTTTAAGTTAATGAGGGGAGAAGAGAGGATCCAAATACCACGGCGGGCCGATGGTGGCCCAACATTAAATGCTGGACTTGTACATTTGTAGCTTTGTGATTTTTCAGGCGATCCGGACCAGTATTGCTTTGGAAATGTAAACCCTATATTTTTGAATTTTTTCAACCGGGGGTGGGGGGGGGGGGGGGGGTGTTCAGATCCCCTGTCTCCGATGGCGTTCGTCAATTGTTAAGAACGTTTTCGATTGCCGCCTATCCGGTGTTGGAGGGTACAAACAATTTGGTCGTTGTATATTGGTGGAAAATTTAAAACGTCGGTGAATCGAAATTACGGATTTAATTAGTAAATCATTTTCAGGTAAGAAGATAACTTTGTTCACTAACATCAACGAAATGACGTACAGCCGATGATCCTGGAATTATCGGCAGAGGGAGGGTGGGGGGGGGGGGGGGGGGGGGGGGTCAAGGCCCAACTGACAAAAAAGTTCTGACATTTTTATATGTATTTTAGTCTAACTTAGTTTACGGTGTACTTCAAGAGAACTATTTTTCCAAGGTTACAGGGGGTGGGGTCATGCATTTATAAGCAACTCGTGAGCCTTCGCAGACCTGACGTTATAATCTTATAAACAAACCCACCACTTGAACAGAAGATAAAAAAAAACTGAATACGCATCTCACTATAAACTCCCGCCTTTCCCCAACCCTCTTACCCTCTCCCCACATCGGACAACGCAGAATCTAACACAGTTGCAACAGATAAGGCTCAGATGAGCCTGCGCACTCGCGCAATTGTACGGATATTAAATTTTGGCGCACAGCTCCAAAAAGGGGGATGCTTTGAAAATGTTAAGATTCTCTCTTGTCACTGTAGCTGAACAGACTCGTCTTGGAAACTTCGAAGATAAATCATCTCGCATTTTTCGTTTCTGGGCCAAAGCATGTATTTTGGGTACTCAAAAGAACCGTCTCGATGAGAGGGTTCTTTTGAGCGCCCAAAACACATGAACTAATGGATGCTGTATAAGGTAAGAATGCATTTAACATGCGCGGATCCAGGAATTTTCGTCAGGTGGGGGGGGGGTCCAGGTCAATCTGACAAAAAAAGCTCTGACAACGTTTTTTTTTTTTTTTGGTCCTCAGCTTATTCTACAGAAGTCAAATGGTTAATTTCAAAGAAAACTATCATTTTTCAAGGTTCCAGGGGGGTCCAACTTTTTCCAGGGGGGGGGGGGTCCAATTGCTTATTCCCTATAGAAACCCATATAACTTGTGGTTTTCCAGGGGGGTCCGGACCCCCTGTTCCCCCCTCTGGAACCGCACTTGTATAATAACAATCTAAGTAACCTTTCTTCAATTAAAAAAACAGCTTTTACTGATTTTAAAGAAGAGTTTGTTAACAGAATTCGGGAAAAAGAAAATAAAGATTCTCAGAAAGGCATTGATTTTTAGGGGTATGGCCTGTTTTGGGTGGGTAGATAGGAGCGCGGCATACCAACATTTTTTTCAGGTCGGCCTTTTTTGATTGCACTTGCGCTCGCTTCGCACAATCAATAAAAACACCAACGTCTACTAAATGTACTTATAGCGACTGCGCATTCGTTGCAAACGCTGTGCATAGTTATGTTTTGAATGTGAGGAACTAATGCTCTTACGAGACTGCGCATTTGCGCAGACTCGCCTGAGCTTTTGTTGCTCGCACAATGCACATGCAATAAGAAACTCACCACCGATTGCATGTCTACGTCTACTAAACGTTTATGTTTCATGCGGAGTAGCACAGGCTAGGCGAGGCATATGCACTCGATCAGTTCACTGTAGTCAAACCACTACGGCAATTTGGGTCTCGTCACCCACTTCGGTGTTATAGTAAAATTACCTTCAAATAAAGGCTGACAAAAATGAGAACTTTCGAGTATGTTTGCTTCGAGATTGTAAAGTCTAGTTAACAACCTCTGTGTTGTTTTGCCAAATCGGAGATAAAATCAGATTTTAAATGTGTTTTTGTACAGTTATATTAAAAAATTGTCAATTACGGTTTCGTCAAAATTATACGGTTTTGTCATTGATTAATTGTCCACGATGACAAACCGTAATTAGTTATTTCATGCCTAGACATCAAACGTTAAAGTTTTCATATAATTTTAAAGCTAAAAGATACAATGTGACTTTGATGAACACAAATTAATCAGAACTCAAGCATTTTCGGGCGTTGATCTGTGATTAAATGAAGAAATTGAGCATGATGAGAAAGTTACCTTAACACCGGAATAAGTGACGAGACCCAAATTGCCGTAGTGGTATGACTACAGTGCAGTTCGCCTTATTTTTTTTATTGACGTACGTGTTTTAGACGTATACCCAATTATGTAATCACCAGCATGAGGGGATATCCGGACCCCTTGAAAAATCGCAAAATATAGGGTTCAGTCTATCAGCAATACTGGATCCCCTGAAACATCACAAATCTACCAAGTCAGCATTCGATGATGGTCCGCTTCAATGGTCAATGGCGTAGCCAGAACGCAAGAACGTTGAAAAAGTTACGCACGTCAAATGGAGACTATTGTATCAAGCAATGATTTTCTCCAATTAAAGAGCAGTTCCTTGGGGTATGGAAAATCACTTTTACCACATTGGGTGAACTCCCTTGAGTGTTACTATTTTTATTACGCACGTGCGTTGTGTAAATTAATGGGTGCTTCGCCAATGATGGTATTTGGATCCTCTCCTGTCATCAACTAAAAAACGTTCTTTCTGGATCCGCGAATGACCAGTGCGCATATATGTGCGCTTTGTCACGTAGACAATCATATTTTATTCACGCTCGCGCAGCAGACAATTTGTGAGCTCGTGTCTACAAGGGAGGGGTTCATTGTCACCTTCTGGCTGGGGGATGGGGGGGGGGGGGGGGCTATCAGATGGTATGAAAAAATACAAATGGTGCGTTAGAAGATAAGGCTTTTATAAATGGACTATTAGTAAATCGTTTGAAGGTAAGATAAATATTTTTTGTACATAGTCCACATCCACGCAGTCTGAGCGCCTTTGTTTTCAATTTAAAGGAAAGGATCATATCTAGACTTGCTATGGGCGAGCATAAGTAACTCAGCAGGCTGGTTTTATCATAACCTCTTTTTTAAATTTGATATTTCTTGTGAAGTTTACACAATTCAACACCAATTTCTTTGTAATCCATTCTTCATTAAGTACCTTGCTACCATGCGCAGAAATGGCGTCCGCTTTTGTATTAAATTCGATATACTTGATGAAGTTTAATTGATTGAACATCAATTTCTTTGTTTAGCCGAATCCATTATTATGGCGATCGCTAGCCTCCGCTTTTTTTTTATTTGACATTTCTTAATGAATTTTATTAATTCAACATCAATTTCTTCATCATCCATTCTTCATTAGTCGAATCCATTATAATGGCGATCGCTAGCCTATGAAGGCTTTTGAGCATATGCGGTAAGCTGTACCTTGCTACCATGCGCAGAAATGGCAAAGGTAAACAATAAGTCATAAATTTCTCGCTCTGACACGTACAGACACGTTATTTCTCGCCCTGACACGAACAGACACGGTGTCGCAATAAAACATCCCATCTCCCAAAAATCAATAATTACGCCACGTTCTTCGTCACGCTGACTGTCTCGTTGATTTACCTGGAATTCACGGTGGCCGTCACCATGAAACCACCGTGACTGGGCGAGACACAGGGTGGCGACACCGAAACCAACATGAAATATGGTAAATCCTCGTTTGGTGTACTGTAAAGTTGAACTTACTTGAAGGGAAGAAAAATGGGCCATTCCTTGTTTGAAGGCTTTGAGGGTCTCTACATTCTCAGCCCTGCAATTTATTAATTAGAAATTTGATTAGACATTTTTTTTCAACTGAAAAAATTGCAAAATTTTCTTATTTCCTCAAATAAAAGCAACAACAACCAGGGGTGTGGAAATAGTAAAATTTTCTGCTTGTCCAGGGACAAGTAAATGGCCATAATGTACTTGTCCAAAGAAAATTTACTTGTCCGTTAGTACAGATTAGCTTATACCTTTCTGTGCTTAAACAATTTATACTTTCGAAAACAGTATAAACCATGCAGATATCATCTCTCTTATAAACAGTGTAGATCCACACTGTTTTCAATGCAACATGTGAACTCATAATAATTAATCAAAATATGAAATACAAAATTTTATTAACTTTATACAAATTTTGCACTTGTCCAAGGACAAGTAAATTGAAATTTTCATCTTGTCCTGAATGAAATGGGACCAGGTCGGACAAGTCCGGCATGCTATTTCCACAGCCCTGTAACAACAATTGTTATTGACGGATCAGTGGAAGCATGTCATAGAAATGTATCCAATAAGTAACCCTAGTCTTGCTGAATAAACTACTATGACACATTCCCTTCAGTTTCCAGCCAGTTCATATGCATGATTTCAATTAAAACTGGATTATTGGCTACATGGAAAACAGTGCAGATCCCGATCAGCTGGCTTCATCAGAAGCCAGCTGATCAGGATCTACACTGTTTTCTAAAGAGAATACATGTATATCTGTGTTTGCCAGCACAAGGGTAAATCACAACATAAGGTAAGGTTTTTGTCTAGAAATAAAATATCATCTACATACTACACTTTTTTTAGACCAGACATATTAGACAAAAGAAAGCATAGAAATGAGCCTGCTCAGGCCTTAATTAAAATTGTATTTGTTTCCCCTTGCCCTATTGACCCTGAAAAAGAGGCCCTACACCCCCCACCCCCCAAAAAATATTTCAATTTTCAGTCAAGAATGTTTTTTTTAAATTTCATAGCAAACTTAAAGAATTGTCCGATGTAAACAGTGTTATCTCAGTGATTCATTTACAATTTTAGGTCTATGGGTCCTGGGACTCGCTTTTTCCAATATCAGTGAGTCCCAACTGCAAACTTATGAGTCCAGAACACTATTTTTAATGACAAGTCCGCAATAATATTGCATCCCGGGACTCCCCGGGACTCGCTGAAATAAAAACTAATGCGCAAAAGATGCAGGATGCGCAGGTAACAAAATCACTGTTATCTTTAAAAATATTCTTTGCAAATTGGTTGTGTATTTAATTTTATTACCTATTGTAGGACTACAGTAGAACTTCAATGGCTGGAACAGGCTTGGGACCATGGAAATTAGTTCTAGCCAAGGGTAGTTCCAGCCATCCAGGGTGGATTATGCTTAAAATGACCTGTAGGGACCAAGATCATAGTTCTAGCCAGCCCAGGTGAATGGGCCATCAGAGTTCGAGCCATTGAAGTTTTACTGTATTTACAATTAAAGTTTAATTGGTATCAAATTTGAGGAGTTGAAGAAAATATTTCCGATCGACCGACTCATACTGGTAAAACAGGGTTTAAGCTAGGGGAAACAAAAATATTTTAGGTTGGCCTCATGAGATTTTAGCACTTATTTAAAATACATTAAGTAAACATAAAGTATTTTAAAAACAATTCTGCTCAGCTATCAATAGGAGATAGAGACCTAAATTTTGGCCTGAGCCTTGATCTATGTTCCAACATTGAATGTGTTAGCAGCAAAGGCTTTGGCCAGTCAAAGCATATGTGCAGGCTAGTCTGAGCCTTCAATGCTCACATGTGTAATAGATGCCTCACAATCCAGCTCAAATTATGTTCCTCAAACAAATGTCTGTTAATATGAGGAAGAGTGTTATTTATAGATGCAAGAGAAAGTATTATTATAATTATAAGATAGTTGTTTTGAAAGCCCTAGATGTACATGATGGTCAAATAGTTTTTAGATAAAAAGTATAACACACATTTCATAAGATTTCAAAGATATATTTGAATTTTCTTGAATTGTAATCCAAACCTCAGCCAAAATTAATATGTGTCAGGATAAAAAATTTTGGGCTTGAAATTCTAAATACAGTAAAACCTGTCTTAAGCGGCCACTTAAAAATAGACAAAACAAAGGTCTTAATAGTAAATGGTAACTTAATGAAGGTCGAAAGTATTGCAGAATGCTGCGATACTTTTGACCTGCATTTAGCAATAATAGGTCTTGAAAACCAATTTTTTGGTCTTTTTTGAGTGGCCGTCTAAGACAGGTTTTACTGTATTTTCTTATCCATCAGTCTAAACTTATAATTTGTGTTAAGTGCTCAAAAAGAACGATCTCATTGTCGAAATAAAAAAGGCCTTTGCTCAAATACTTTTCTGCAGATGAAAAATTACAAGAGCAGGGATCAAAATTTATATTTTTAACCACTCGCTAAAAATATTAAGTGGCTATTTATCTCACTTGCAAAAGATGCTGATCAACTTGCTTTTTCACTGAAAATGTTAGAACTATTTTTCAAATAACATAAAAAATTAGAAACTTGAACAAATTTAATTAACAGGCATACGTATGCTGCATTAATTGATAGACAAAAACAATTTAGCATTTTCTGCTATCCGAACCTATATTAAGGCTTCCTTGCAAATAGTGTGGATCAAGATCAGCCAGCTTCTGTAGAAGCTGGCTGATCAGGATCTACACTTTTTGCCATACAATGTATGCTGTGTTGCATAATTTGATTGATATGAGAGTGACTTGTTTCCACATGCTAAAAATAGCAAGTGATGGCAATTCCTACTTGATTTTTGGAGAAAACTACTAGCATTTAGCAAGTGCCAAATTTGATCCCTGAAGAGAACATGGGCACATACAATCAAACATGAACTTACAGTTGATTAAGAGGCATCTGAGCAGTAAGAGGAACATCTGTGATCTTCTTCAACATATCACATGTCAGATAGGGACAACTTCCTGTAAACATACCACAAAACAATCTAAACAAGCAGCCCAATGGGCAACGATCGCTCACCTAGGAGCCAGAATTAATAATTGGAGACACCATATTTTATGGTGCAAGAATGAGATTTATGCCAGAAACCTGGACTATATGAGGGCTGTTCAAATATGAATGCAAGCAGCTTCATAACTATCTTCACATATATGCTACAACAAAATGGTAAATGTTTCTACAAAGGACTATATGTCACCTTTAAACTGGCTTCAGACCTAAAGAAAAATTCAGTATACTTATCGAGCTATAGCCCTTTGAAAGAGGGCCATGTTAGTATACTAACAAACTCAATGCTTCGAACATATACCAGTGATATAGACGAGCGTATAATTCTTCGATAAAGGTGAAATTACTTGAAATCTTTAAGGAAGTATCCCCATATTCGTATATAATGATTCTGTGAAAGTTGCGAAAATCTGACATGCTTTTGTTGAATTACAACGAATAGTTTTCACTAACTTCTCCTTATGTTTGCAAATAAATGGTAAACAAAACACCACCTTTCAGTTTTCAGTTGAACTTATCTCTAACAAAATGCACGAAGCAGCATTTAAACTAGTTTTAACCCAAAGACAATATGTTGATTGCTCATACTGAGTTCTTGCTACAAATTATTGATGGATAGTGGGTATTTTTTAAACGCTGAAAAGCATTTTTATTAAGTCAAAAATGCCTTAAGTGAGGGGGTTATAGAATTTATACTTCATTTTTTTTTTGTCATAACATTGCGGCTTTATGCTAAATTTGAACGTAAACTTAAAGGTTGACCAATATAGACATTATTTACAATAAAATTACTCACCTGGTCCTGAGCACTAGATAGATTGAACATATTTTAATTAATGTAAACAAGTCATTAAGAGGCAGAAAATGCTTGAAAAAATGATATAAAATCTAATTACTATGTAAATAGAGGATGGCGCGTTTTGAAAACTCCCGTATGACATACTTGGCATGTTTTCAGCAAAACGCAAAGAAAACGACACAGCGATGTCCATTATTACATCACCAATAGATAACTCAAAATGACGTTTATCATAAAATTAATGACGTCACAAACGTACCTGTTTACTCGAGATTGAACCAGGATTATATAAACTTTATTCTGCAAGCATCTTTTGGATTGATACTTAAACTTGCATCTAAAATTTGGTGTCATTTTGTCTAAAACTTACAAAGATATGACACTATATCGGCACAAGTACCAAAATGTGCATTGCATTTGCTTCAGAAAAACTTCAGTATACAGGAATGGCCTTAATATATGGCTCTATAACTCGAGAAATATAGTGAGTGTTACTTTATGTTTGGTGCCATTTTAAACAGGACAAATGGTTCTTTCTAGAAAGGTATAGCATTTTGTCGTAGCATATATATGAAGAAAGTTATGAAGCTACTTGCATTCATATTTGAACAGCCCTCGTACTTTTCAGATGCTCAAGGGATCTGACTGAAACTCAAAATCATCCAAGCTTTTATGTATGTCATAGTTACCTACAAGAATGAAGAAGATCCAATAAAAAATGAAGATACTAAAGTGCTCACAACATTAAACAATTATATTTTAGATGCTCAAGGGCAGCTAACTCCGTAGTCGGTGGTTGAGTGTCGCCCAAATTCAAACCCATTCAAGCTTAAATACATGTTCTTGTAACCTGCAAGAATGAGGAAGATCAATTCTAAAATGAAGGTGCTAGAGTGGTCATAACATTTCTCCCACTGTAAGTCTATGGAGATTTTTCAGAGGCTCAAGGGCAGCTAACTGCACAGTCCAAGATTTGTTCTGCTAGAAATTCATTATTATCCAAACTTGTATGGGTGTCCTTGTTACCTGCAAGGATGAAGAAGATCCATCCAAAAATTTAGGGGGTAGAGTGTTCACAACATTAAACATTAAAATCTAAGATGCTCCAGTTAACTCTGTAGTCCCTGGTCCAATCTTGCAGAATTTCAAACTCATCCAGGATATTATGGTAGTCCTTTTTAACTGCAAGAATGAAGAGGGCCAAATCAAAATTGAAGGGGTGGTCACAACAGATCTCCCATTATAGGTCTATGGCGATTTTTCCAGACATTCAAGGGCAGCTAACTCCGCAGTCCAAGGCCTGATCTGGCCGAATTTGGAACCCATCCTAGATGTTATGTTTATGCTTGATACCTGCAAGAATGAACAAGATCCAATCAAAAACTAGAATTGTCAGAGAATCTGACTATAGCCCCGCTGCAGCGCTTTTCATGCAGTAAAATGGCCAAGTTCTAAAGACATTGAGCAGGAAAATCTTAAGACATTGAGCAGGAACAAAATTCTGACATCAATCAAGGGTCATAACTTTGTTACAAATAAGCAAAAAAATAACAAGTAACAATCCCAACCTAGACATTGTCAACATCAATGCATATACAAAATTTGGTGAAATTTTATCCATTTGTTCTCCACTTATTGAGTGGAAGCAAAATTCTGACAAATCAAGGGCCAAAACTCTGTTACAAATAACAAAAAACTGCATCGCTTTTCATGCTGTAAAAACACCAAGTTCTAAAGATATTGAGCAGACAACCAATTTCTGATAGCACTCAAAGGCTATAACAAATAAGCAAAATATGGAAGGTATCAATCCTAACAATGATCTTATAAATATAAATGGATTAACAAAATTTGGTGAAATTCTATCCATTTGTTCTCAAGATATTGAGCTGAACCGAAATTCTGATGTCTATCAAGGGCCATAACTCTGTTACAATTTTTTTTAAAAAATGACAGTTAAAATCCTATTTACCTAGATCTTGTCAATATAAATGCATTTATAAAGTTTGGTAAAGTTCTGATAGTTAGTTCTCAAGATATTGAGGGGAAACGAAGATCTGGTATAAATCAAGGGCCATAACTCCGATACAAATATGCGAAAAAGGATGTGTAACAATCCCAAGCTAAATCTTGTCAAAATGAATGCATATATATATATATATATATATATATATATATATATATATATATATATATATATATATATATATATATATATATATATATATATATATATATATATATATATAAAATTTGGTTAAAATCTGTCAATTTGTTTTCAAGATATTGAGCGGAAACAAAATTCTGGCATAAATCCAAGGGCCATTACTCTGGTACAAATATGTGGAAAAAGACATGTAAAGCCCCTATCTCACTGGACTGCGACTGTTTTGCGACAACTGGCGACAGACATCGCGAGTGGCTCGCAAAGTAGTCTCGAAACAGTCGCCAGTGATTTGTAATTTCCTCGCATGTGTCGCCAAGTGGCACAAAGTAGTCGCGAAAATTTGAACATGTTCAAAAATTTTATGCAACAAAATTCCTCGCAAAATGCTCGCAAAGTGATCGCGGGTGTCTCGAACCCATCGCGAACTTGTCGCCGACCCCTCGCAATTTAGTCGCAATCATTTTGGAACAAGACATATTTGCGAGATAAATAAGACTGAATTGCGAACCAATTGCGACATAAATGAGACACTTCGCGACAGCATTGCGAGTAAATTAAACTAAACTATGTTCTGGCGAACGTCGTGAGACAGTCGCACGAATGTCTCACGACTATCGCGCAAGTATCTTAAATTACTCGCAATTATGTCGCCAAAGGTTCGTTAAAAGAGTTCCTCCTATCTGAGATGATAGTTCCTTCATAGTACGAGATCTTGTTTAGGCATACTTAAGTATACAGTTTTGACTAATTCCAGTTGTCAAGTATTCTTGCTATCTGAGAGGATAGTTTCATATAAGTACGGTGTATTGATTAGGCTTACTTACATGTTTACTGTTTGGAGTAATTTCAGTTATTTAAAATGGTTCTGAATTCTGCAGGATAATTCTGTTTAATATGTTTTATAAGGCCTACTTAAATGTTTACAATTTATATTACTGTATAAAGGTATTATTATTGAGTCTTGGTTAGACTAGAACAGCCTGCTTAGTCTCAGCAGCCCTTCTAAGGTTTGAATTTGGCATATAGAACCCTATAAAAATAATCACTGCAGCGAACAACAAAGATTCTGTTTAGAATGCGCATCCGTGCAGTCTGATCTGTGCCTTTGTTGTGCGCATAACTGTATAAAATAGATTTTCGCAGGACGAGGTTCATCTGAACTCATTGCAATTTTGATTTGGTTGGGCTCATCATGCCATACGCATGGGCAATTAGAGCATGTGAGAGGTCTCGACTGACTTTCTTAAGATGATGGGCCATCATAACTGTGCAGCTTAAACGAGTTAACGTTTTCCTAACTCAATATTTGCTACATTTCAACAATCCAACACCACCCAGCAACTTGACACCTTCCAACAGGCCCTCTAGTTCCTTCCAACATCGTAGGACCTTCCTAGTTTGAA
This sequence comes from Loripinus fragilis, assembly GCA_964019695.1. Lineage (NCBI taxonomy): Eukaryota > Metazoa > Mollusca > Bivalvia > Lucinida > Lucinidae > Loripinus > Loripinus fragilis. The sequence goes on from CAXHUL010000410.1 coordinate 15,098, forward strand.
GTTTCAATGCTTGTTCAAATGTTTATTTTTCTTGGTTTAACATTTCTTGCAAAAAACCATCGCGCAACAGTCGCACGACCTTCGCGCGACAGTCGTACGACAGTCGCAAGACGTTCGTGAGAACGTCGTGAGGCGGTCGATGGTAATAAATGCTCGCAATTTCATCTGGCGAACATCGTGCGAGTGTCTCGCGAATGTCGCACGAATGTCGCGCAAATGTCGTGAAACATTCGCCAATGATTCGTGCGGCAATCGTACGACATTCGAGCGACTGTTGCAAATATGTCTTAATCACCCGTTCGGTGTGACCGCAGTGTGATTATGGTTGCAATGTCGTATTTCTGTCGCCAAAAGGTGTCTCAAATTAGTCTCGAAATAGTCGCAAATTGCTCGCATCCCAGTGAGATACTAGCTTTACAATCCAACCTAATTTTGTCAATATGAATGCATATATAAAATTTGGTGAAATTCTGTCGATTTGTTCTCAAGATATTGAGCGGAAACGAATTCTGGCGTAAATCAAGGGCCATAACTCTGGTACAAGTATGAAAAAAAGGATGTGTAACATTCCCAAGCTAAATCTTGTCAATATGAATGCATATATACAATTTGGTGAAAAACTATCAATTTGTTCTCAAGATATTGAACAGAAACAAATTTATGACGGACTGACGAATGAACGGAATGACAGACAACCCAAATCCTATATAGCCCCCGTTTTTCAAAGTGGGGCTATAATTGAACATTTATCCCAATGTTACCCTTTCCCCTACATACTACAAGTCATCACCTCTCTCACCTGCTTATGTACCTTTGTAGCATATATTGCAAAATCAGTGCAGCCTGATCAGGGTTCATAATAGTTGCTTCCATAGTGAGTGTACTTTTAGAGTGTGTTTGAATATATGCAGCAGACTTAACAGAACTAATTTAGGGACAGCCTACATGTAGGATTATGGCCATGCATGGATCAAGGGGGGGTGGGGGACAGAGGGTCATGACCCCCCCCCCACACACACACACACACTTGGAAAATCACAAGTGGTTATATGCTTCCTTAGAAATACCGGTACAGGCAGGCCTCCAGATAAAAATGTGTACTGGAAAATTATTTTTCTTATTTCTCAACCAAAACATATGTTGTGGGTACTCAAAAGAACCCTATCAATGAGACTGTTCTTTTGGGCACCCAAAACACATGCTTAAATTGATGGGTAAGGGAAAAAAATGTGATTTTGGGTGCACACACTTTACTTATATGGACCTATGTACAGACCCTTGGATCCAATTGCTTCTTGAAGGAGGTACGTACGGCCCTCTGTGAAATATGTTGACCACTATAAAATTGTTGTCAGGAACCCTGCTGACGGTATTTTCTAGATCTGCGCATGATGGCTGTATACCTGATTTTGTAAACAGTAAACACATTGGAGTTTCTATGGTGAGATTGCCCTGGTGACCAAGTTCTGTCAGCTGGCCCAGTCTAGCTCCTTCGCCTCTAACATATTGTATGAAAAACTTCATCATCAGTTACTGTAATACCAACATCAATGAGTAGACTGAAATCATAATATAAGATATCTAATTATCATACATCAGGGCTCATACAGGCAAGATTGTGTAAAATTCAAGGACTTTTCAAGGACTTCTCAAAGACTTTCCTACTATTTTCAAGGACTGAAAACTTAAAGCTGCATACTCTGTAACTATGAACATTTTTCGAAAAATTTCATTTTCTTTTTAAATCATTTGTAAAAGTAGAATTAAGCTATGTTTTCACAATAAAAATGTTCGGAACAGCTGAAAACTGCATTAAAAAGTGAATTATCTCATCAAATAGGTGTGTTTTTCTCTTGTTGGTAATTATTTGCGTCCCTCCAATAATTCAAGACCGTTGAATTTTAACATAAATGCAGTTGTTTTGATAGTGATACCTTGTTAAGATTTACGAAAATGGTAAAATGTTTACCTGATTTTGAGTATTTTTACTGTATTCTTGAAAAATAAAAACATTATTTTTAAAATTAGAAGATCAAAAGTTACAGACTATGCACCTTTAACTAAAATACTGATTTACACGTTAAAATTCTACTTCTGAAATGCTAGAGTCCATTACTAAAGATATTAGTTTAAGATAATAGTATACAAATGTGGTGCATTTATATGCTGCAACAAATAAAGGCATCACAATTTTATACTGATTAGGTCTCAAAAAACACTATTGAATCCTCCTGTAAATGATTAAATTCAAGGGCTTTTCAACACCTTTGAGTGTTTAAGTACTTTTCAAGCCAAATTTTATTTTCAAGTACTTTTCAAGACAGTGCTATATATTCAAGTACTTTTCAAGCCTGTGCGAACCTTGTACATGTTTGACATCTGCTCTGGTAGTGATATTATGCCATTTATTAAACAAAAAGAAATACTGTAACAGGAAAATATTGAATAAATAAAATGCATATTCGAAGAAAATATATTTCACTTTAATAAAAGCATAACAAGAGGGCCCTCAGGCCCTGGGTAACTCACCTGAGAATAACATTTATAAAGGTATAGGAATTTTAGCAAAGCTATCCCCTAAGTCCAGCTATGATTTTTGATAGATCAGCTGTTTCTGTAAAACTTTACATGGAAACGCTACCATTCATTATGTTGACAAAATTAACAGGATGTAAAGCCTCAACTTTTCTTTATATGAGTCTAACATGTTACATCTGGGGCGGAGCCACTTTTGGCCCCCAGGGGCATAATTTGAAAAACTTGAGAGAGGTTCACTAGATGGTGCTCAGGGGACAAAAGTTCCACTTGTCTGCTCGTAATTATGTGTGAAATCTAGAAAGGACGAGTAATTCTTTCCAAAGCACTCGTCTTACAGGACGAGTGCTTTGGAAAGAATCACTCGAGGAAGTTATATTACATACTACTCCCTTATGTTCTTTATTGCATACGCTTTTAAAGGACAAGTGCATGTGTTTGCAGTACGAGTAAAAATTGTAAGTCACTCGTCCTGCAGGACAAGTGCAATATTTAAATATTTTTGTCACATGGTGCTACATACATGAATCAAGGCTCTATGCTTGGTTTCAGACAAGATCTTTAATGTTTTCCCTATATAAGCCTATGTAAAACAGACAACCCCGGGATGTGGCCTCTTTTAGCCCCTGGGGCATACTTTGATAAAACTCATCTGGAAATAAACACTCTGTATTCGGAAAATCCCAAAATAGGTTATTTCACAAATAGTGTAGACCCAGATGCTGCATTGCCAAAAATGGATTTATTTTTAGGAAAAAAAGAAAATGTCTCCTTTAGGGTTACCCTACCGCCCCTTACATTTTGGGGCCTACTCAAACATTTATTTGGCCTTTTGGGATATTTTGGTCTATTTTTAGACTTTTAGAAGGATTTTTATACTTTTTCTGTACAAATAAGTTTTTTATAAAAAAAAGTTTGCCTACCTAACGACCCAAACATTTTCTGGAGAAGCAACAGGAAACAGACATATTTTTTTTGGCCTTATAAAACAACAAGTGTGGCAGCTTATGATTTACAACTTTTTGCATCATAATTGTCTGAGAACAGCAAGTATTTTCTTCGTTTATGCATGTCTCAAACAGTTTTTAAACATTTAAAAATAATCTAGCCACATCACTTGATGGCCGTGTTACGGAGTTTTAACAGTTTAAAAAAGTCAGTTAATTCATAAGGTTCGGCTGACGTCACAGCCCCCATATTGATTCATCTGCGAGGTGAAAAACTTGGAGAACCATGTTTTTTAACGGCAGGATTTAATCATATTTTGAAAACGATGATTGACAATATATAAAAAACCAGGCGAAAAAATCCACAAACAACAGGAATTTGTTGTAGAAAGCAACTTTATTCATAGATTCTTTTATGTGGTTTGTGTGAGAAAAATTATTTATGCGGTAAAATTTTAGTTGAAAGTTGGCATCTTTCAAAGATAAAAACCGAAGCTAGTACCTCCCCTTACAGAAATATTTGGTCTCTGGCTCATACCTGCGGCACTAGAGCTGCAATATTGCAGCTCTAGAGCCGCTACTACTTGCAGCTCTAGAGCCGCATTAAAGTATTTCGTATGCAAATTAGTTTTCCGGCTCTAAGTTGTGGCATTGTTGTGGCTAGTAGGCGTGGCTTAATTGGTTGCAGGTAGTAGTTGTGGCTTTATAGCAGCAATAAAGCCGGAAGATGTGTTGTGGCTATAAAGCGGCAATAAAGCCAGAAGTTGTGTTTACACTTATGCATACATATTATTTGTATTGATGGAGGAATCAAGCTAATCTTTACAATACATCTTTTTTAACAGCTTTTTTTTCCTATTTTTATTGGCAATCCTATTTTTAAAAGGAATAAGCATACTTTCCTACTGGAAAGCAGAGCCCAACTGCTTCAACAGTTCTGTACATATAGCATATATCTAAGAACTAACAAATTAAATACATGTAGTATAAAATTAAGTAAAGTACTATATACACAATTATTGCTAAATATTTTAAATTCTAAACAGCTTCTTGAGGTGGCTCTATATAAATATGTAATTGAATAAAAATTATTGCATGCTGAATACCTTGTGAAAAATAGTGGGTGGGGTGCCTGATGAAGTAAACAAAGAGAATATTATTTAGCTCTCCCAGATTAAATCAGTGATATATTATCAAAATATAGACCTACTTTTAATCCTAAAATGTGCAGTAGTCATTTGTGATGAATTGAAGCACACATTAATCCTTTTTATTTAGAATTCCAAACTGCTTCCATTGTATGCTATCATCTCTTTCCCTCCAAAACTTTATGTTACACACAGTGGTCACATGATTTCAAGTTCTGGCTTGCTTCTGGCAAGAAGAGCTGCTAGTGACTATGTGTTTTTGTCTCAATATTTAACTTTTGAGTTGTGGCTAGTGTCTGGCAATAAGTCTCTCCTATAATGATAATGTTTGATTTGTGGCAAGCTTCCGGCTCATAGAGCGGCTAGCCGCACTATTAGCCAGTAGCGGCTAGTACTTGCGGCTCTAGAGCTGCAATATAGCTGCTAGCTGCTACAATTGGCTTTCTTCTGGCTAATACTTGTGACTCTAAAATTTTATTGCAGCTCTAGAGCTGCAATATTGCAGCTCTAGAGCCGCTAGATTTTCATTTCTGTAAGGGTCCAACTAATGGAGCTAGGTGGCACATTAGATAACTATTTGTGGTTTCTTTTGCCAGAAGAGTTCTTTGCCGACCTGATGAATAGTTATTCATAGCTAATGTTAAACTGTTTTGTATAAATAAATTTTGTTTTGTATTGGCTACATATTGTTGTAGTCAATCCATTAAGCATTATCACGCTGTTTATGAACTCTTGGTGCTTTTCTTCTTAGCTCATTGGTACATCAACACTTTGTGCTGAGGGCTACATTTTTTGAAGGTTTGAAGGTTTTGAAGGTTTTATTAATGACCTTGTCTGACCCCTAGCTGGGGTATAAGTCAAAAATCAACATATATACATGACACAAGTAATATCAAAACAATTTGAAGAAAGCATCAAATTTGACTAGGTTGAGTAAATTTGACGACACTCTGATGGTTTTGTGATGAATTTGATGACTAAGATGTCCAGATATTTCAGTGAATTTAGAATTTGCTAAAATACTAATCAGACCTCAGGAAATTTCAGTGAGTTTAACACATGCTAATTGCTAGTCATTTTTCTTCCAAAATCAAGGAGTTACCACCACCTGTTATATTCAACATGTGGAAACAAATCACCATCATATCACACAAACCATGCAAAATAAATCAAGCTACACAGCAAACAGCCGAATCTCGATCTGAAGCTCGCTGATCTGGATCCACACCGCCCGTCGGGAAGCCTCACTCAAAACAGAAGTTTAGACTTCTGAGATACTGAATAGCCTGCCAAATTTGCCAATTAGCAATATTAACTGAGAAAGTTAGTGTTCTATATTCATTTTCAGCTAATAAGTGAGGGTCTGGATGGGGGGTCTGGTATTCACTATTCATTAAAAATTTAGCCCATTATTCATCTCATTAAAATTTTGGGTTATTCATTAAAATAAGACCAATAATTATTTATTCATTAACAAAGAAAATCTGATTATTCACTATTCATTAATGTTTTCACTATTCATTAATTTTTTATTCAATTCATTTAAAAAATAAGATTATTCATTATTTTTTAGGCCCTCAATATTCACTATTCATTATTTTTTTGGCACATTATTCACTATTCATTATAAAAAAGGGCCATTATTCACTAATCATTTTACCCCATCCAGACCTTCATAAGTAAGCCAATCACTTTTGGAATTGAGAAAAGTAGTCACTTGCTATATTCAGCAACACAGGTTTTTTTAAACGAAAAATTCAGTGTAAAATTGTTAATATTTCTTATAATTCCTATTATGTGTTTCAGGTACCCAAATGAACCGTCTCAATGAGACGGCTCCATTGAGTACCCACAACATATGTTTTGGTTGAGAAATAAGACTTTTTCTTCTGTTACACACTCTTGACTATAGTCCTGTAGCAAGCAACTAAAAATTCTTAAATCTAAAGCCTGAAAATCATGCAGTAAAAACACATAACCGTAGATGAAAAGAAATATATCTGGAATTCTGTACTGGTTCTTTCACGGACAGATATCCTTATGCATTACTGGTTGAGTAGATCACTTTAAAGGTGCTCAAAATTTATTTGCAAAACTTGCCCAACTTAAACAACAAAGTTAACTCCTTGGTGTTCATAATAATTCTAAATTTTAAGGCTGTACTAGTTTAGGATTCCTCAACAGGTCTCTTGGAAAGTACATTCTTCTTTGACCTTCAAAATAACTACACTCAAACAGATAGTGGAACTCATCACCTAATTTGTTTAAGAAACAGATCAAGTTCACAAATTCGATCATCCCTTTCAGCTCCCCAAAATCTGCCATACTCAATTGGCAGTTTATGGTTTAAACTTCTAAAGTGACACAGTGCTGTAGCTAGGTCATTTGGGGGAAGATTAAAATACTGTTCAAATTCCAATTCTGTCTTAAAAATTCCATAGTTTTAGAGATTTAGAGGAGTTAAAAACAGTTTCACCCCATTCTTGCTTGTAATTTTCAATATAAAGCTTCATTTTGACCAATTTAGCCAGACCTAATGGTACTTTTTCTTGTAAGGTGTTAATAAGATGGAGTTAAAAGCAGATTAAAACAGTATGCATTTAAGGGTGTGTATGATTGATTTCGCTGACTCCTGTTTTAAAGGAGTCAAGATCAGGAACCATGATGAGATCAGCTGGTAGCTTGTTTCATCAAGTAAGTATATATCTGATCAGCATTTTTCAATTTTTTTCTAATAAAAATGGGCTTATTATCTAAAGAGAGAATTACATAGCATGTGCGTAGGTAGCCCTGTAACAAAATGTAGTCATGCAACTGCTAGGGGGGTCCAGGGCATGCCCCCATGAAATTTTTTTGATAAAAATGGTGTGATCTGGTACAATCTGGGCGTTCCAAAGTATGTTATTACCAACCTAAGAATCAAATAGATCAACAACAACTAAACTTAATTGCTATATATTTCTGTTAGATCAATCTAGGTGAGGATCTTAGTACGAAATAACTTCATTATTAATATACGGGGGGGGGGGGGGGGGGGGGGGGGGGGGGGGGGGGGGGGGGGGGGGGCTGCCCACGACCTCAAGCAGAAGAAAATTTAAAAAATCAAACAAGATGGAGAATTTTCAGTTATTTTATTGCCGATTTGGGGATACAGCCTGTGCCTTTTGAATTTTAGAATAAACCCCAATAAAATCCTCAGGTTGGGAAAAAATCTCCAAAATTGGGAAAATATAGGTTTATTTTGGATTAGGAAGCAGCCTGTAAGCAGCTGTACAATAGGCAAAATAAAATCACTGATTTTCCTTGATTTTTTTTTTTGCTTTTTGGCAGGGCCCCCTAAATCCCCAAAACTATGAGCTTGCTCCCCAGCTCCCCTAAAATAATCACCAGTGCCCCTCCAGCTCCCTGAAAATGAATAGTCATTAATTCTCCCCAGATCCCCAAAACCCCTGGGCCAGGGTGGGGGCCCAGAAATGTACACAGTCTTTCGAGTATTTGTCAGAGCTTTCAAACTTCAAAGCCAGTTACTTTAGAACCATACAACATAACTGGAACAATTATGCTATCAAAAAGTTGCAACTTAGAACAGAGAACATCGCTTTACATTTGTTTACCATCTCCAAAATTGCCATCACCTGTTCACATGTTCAAACCGAAAGTAGAAATACGTGCTTGATTGGAGCGCCTAGGATGGTTGGAAATTAATAAAAGCCGGGACGAACTTGCAGAACCCGGGACCAAATTCCGGTACCAAAGTTTTTAAGCAACAAAATGATATTCAAACATGCAGATACAAATCGGATCACATCTTCATTATAGGATCAATATTCATATTGAATTCTGAGAAGGCATTTGATACATCTCCTCATGAACGTAGCTCGATAGCTCAGTTAGTAGAGCGTCAGCTTTCCGAGCGGGAGGTGGAAGGTTCGAATCCACCCAGCAAACATGCCTATATGGGTCCCATATGGGCTACCCATATGGGACCCATATGGGGAGTGCAACCGGGTTCGGCATGGGTCCCATATGGGTTAGCCCATATGCGGGTTGCCCAGATGGGTCCCAGATGGGTCCCATATGGGTCCCATATGGGTCCCATATAACAGTCCCATAAAGAAAAAAGAAATGATATAATCATCTTTATATAAACTTATTTCCTTGTTTATAATGCATGGCTAGCTTCTACAGTTGCGGATACAGAGGGGATTCATGTGGTTCGCTTGAACCCCCATTTGAGACAAAATTGTTCCATTTTTATGAGGAATTTCAAGCAAAATCAACATAAACTATCAAATAATCATGTACAATTTTCAAATCGAAACCTCCTTTGTAAATTTGAACCCCCTAGCAAGAAATCCTGGATCCACCCCTGCTTCTACAATTTATTTTATTTACATGGGCCAGCCCGTATGGGACCCATATGGAACCCGGTTGCACTGCCAATATGGGTGCCCATATGGGTCCCATATAGATTGCTAGCTGGGCAGCGGCCGCACCATACCAAAGGTGTAAATATGGTTTTCAGCTCCCTTGCTGATGCTCGCATAAAAAGGGTGTGCTAGGAAGATAGAGTAAGGCAGTTAAGTATCTGTTAAAGATATCGTTATGTCGCAGCATAGCTCATGAGCTAATGTTGACTGTTACATTATAAGCGACGTTAAATAAAGCTTCTTTATCTTTATCTTATCTTTATCTTTATCCTAAAAAGTAAACTGTTCAGCTATGAATAAGTGGTACAACGTTGAAACGGATAGACATCAGTGATGTGTTGTAAACAGTAGTAAAGGTAAAAAAGAAGGCAATGATCATGAATCGCTACAATCAAGTACCACACCTTACTTGGAACACCATCATGCATATATGGGAAAGTGACAAAACACAGGAAACATCACACACAAGAGAGCCAAAGGCAAGAATTTTCATAACAAGGCTGCAAGGGACAGACATTGGAAATATCTTCTAAATAAGACAGTAAATTCTGCTATTGAAGATAAGTGGAGGAATGAAATTGAGCAAAGATCCGCACTGAAATATGCTATCCAGAAGCAAATGAGTTCAACAAATGTCATCCTATTTGGTCAACAGTTTGGAACAGTGAAAATGGCTGTAGGAGAGCTAAATTGAAATACCTACTGTTAACAGGAACATATATTTTGCAAGCAAATAGAGCTGTTTTAATCAGTATCAGGTAGACCCAATGAGTAAGCTTTGGTCTGCACAGCACTTTGTCGCAGAATGCCAGTATAAATATATTCAAACAGAGGATGGTCAACTATACAGCGTCATGCATGCATCTACAATCGTATAAAAATGTTGCCCAACAAAAAGGTCAACGCATATCACAAACATTTTTACAAGACCATGTATTATTTTTTTTGGCTTTTCCGAAGTGAAAAACAGGTTTCTGTCGTTACATACAATCTCAAACTATACCAGAATTTTCAGACCAAAATAGATTTTTACCAGATCTTTCACATACTATTTCTAGTACTTTTAAAATTACATGTTTTTGATAGCAATTAGACAAGACATCGACAATAAAGAAAGTTAAGTTGTTGTACAAGAACTAGAATTGGCAATCTTGCTTTACATGTTTTTATAGAGTTTCTGCAACCAGTATAACGTAGGAAGATTGTCTTGATTTTCTTTAGCTTTGACACCAAATTCTAGGGCTGTATGACAACCATGCTCACCAATCTTCTCATACAAGGAAGTATGTAGTTTATAGACAAAGATGCCAACAAGTTCACGTTTTGAAGGATCAACATAATACAATCATCAAACAACTACAAGATCGTTTGTCACTTTATCTGCCAAAACATAACATAAAATGCATTTAAGCCACCATAGGCTTAGGCTGCTGTCCGTTCTGTTGTTTTTGATCCGTTGTTTGGTGTGCTTCCACTTGGCCGTGGGGTTCTGTGTTTGTCTCTGTTTTGTTGTGCATTACTTTGTGTCCTTTCTAGTTTTGCAATCATCTTGAAAAGGAAGAGAGAGCTGGCTGTTTTGCTTTTATTGTCTTTTGGATGTCTTGTTACTGTAAATGTTCTGTGACTCTTCCTCATGGTGCCTTGGGTTGGTCTGTGTTGTGTGATCGTGATTATTTCCTGATAATACTCACTTACTTTTGGTATGAAAATTCTGCATACCACGCTTAAGGTGAGGAAAATCATATATAGGTTTCAGGAGTAAAAGATTAGTATTATGAGAGTTAAATGTAATACAAATATCAGTAATTTTGAAAATGATAATCTTCGGTTCATTCAAAGCCTCAGATTCAACATTTTTCTCGTTTACACCGACGATTACTTAAGTCACTTAATGAAGCAGCAATCTCCCTATGGTATTAGGGAAATCGTTATTGGAAGGACATCTATATTTAGGTCCTTTAGAATTAATATTGCGAACTCTAGAACCAGGAATGGCATTTAGCCTGCCTTGCAGTCAGATTGGACTAGGGTTTCCCTGGGTGCCCCACAGGACGCCTTTCTTGGTCCAGTGTTATTCTCATTGTACAGTTTGTACAAAAAGAAACGCAAATTGCACCTGATATCTGATAACTGGAGCCATGTCAAAGTTCAAACTTGCAGGATACTTATATGAAACTGTCACCAACCAGTAGCTTTAATTCAATATCTTTTCAGGTACTGCAACATTATGCATTTTGGCGACTTGCACGGGTACCCACGAGAGAAAAATAGCAACACAGTATATAATCAAATCTTCTCGTTTCCTCTGATTTACAGACTTCGCTGTCTTAACTCATTTAGAACGATTTTATCAGTTTTCCATTGTTCCTCTGATAAGCATATGCATTTGCGTGTCAAACTGTTTGATTCTTGAAGTTCGTCAAAAGCATTGAAAATAAAAATGGCCCACCTGGCATACTGACAAAATTTGTGTTTTAGGCAACACCTTTGTCAATATGCCAGATTGACCGCACATTGGCTATCTTTTCTATGGTGTTTTGGTGAGTTGTAAAATAATATGATCTTTTATGTTTTTGTTCTGTCTTGTGTTTGCTATGTCTTTGTGCGAGTCTGTTTATATGTGCTTTGTGGTCACCTCGACACCTTAGCGCAAAAAGTCAATAACTCCAAAATTTCACAAAATCACTTTTTTGAATTTTTCAATGCACAATGATGTTTTCCATATTGTATCAAAATATTGGTCCAAAATCTGAAATGCAAATTAGGTATTTAACATAAAAAGCAAAATGGGTTAACTACAACTCCATAATAAATTAGCGCAAAAACTTGATAAGTGCACTTGTTGAGTTTTTGCACCAAAAAAATGGAAGTTAAAACCAAGTTGTTTGGTGCAAAAAGTCAATAAGTGCTTTTATTGAGCTTACACCAAGTCTGAAAACAAATGTTATGTATAGTTTTGGTGCAAAAATCAACTCTATAAGAATATGAAATGTTTAATATAATCCTGCATGAGCTATCAGACTTTTAAATATTTACATTTCCACTGTGAGTCTTTATGATTAGTGAACCTTTGCATTTGAGATGTCGTTCATACCTTCATGAACGGATTGATTTAAGCCATGCCCACATACACGTCATTTGGGTGGACCAACGTCAACGCCATCCAATAATGTGGTTTGTTTACTGACGTTTGTGTGAAGTTGAACACATATCACCATGACGTTAAGCGCAGAAACTTGTCATTTGGCTGTTCCAAAACCTCCGTTGTGCAAAATATCTGGAAAACCAGCCAAATAAGGTGAAATTTGAAAGTTAATACTTGACTGATAACATAAAATGTAAATATAAGTAATAAATTCAATTTTTGGTCTGTTCATGGAACATATCGGGTCTCTTGCAAAGTAAGTGAAGTCCAAAGACCAATCATTGAATTCATTTCTTAAATAATCCTTTGGGAAATAAATCAAATCATTGTCTTTAAAAATAACTCAAGTTTTGTAAGTATACCACAATCATGCTAGAATTCAAAGCAAACAATTTTTGATTACTGTCTTAATTGCCTGTGTATTAAATACCCCTATTCAACATCATTTTAGTCTCAGGCTGTTAGATTATGTGATGAAGTCAATGAAATTGGCGAAAAGCTGGCATGATGTCTTTGTATGGGAGAAAATACATGTCACGAAATGGTTATTGCTCTATTAAAGTGATTTAGTTGTATTTTGCACTTTTTCCTTAGTTTTAAATATGATTTTCACCTTGATGCTGAAAGAATGATAGAACGTGGATGCTGAAAGAATGATAGAACGCGAAAAATGACAAGAAATATTTAAAACTTTGATTTTACTGTATGTAAATTCTTTCATAGGTTTTGTTTGTTTGGTTTGGTTCTTTACGTCCCAGTCAACAGTTATGGTCATGTCGGGACGGTCAGTTCACCTAACCACACTTTTTTTCCTGGGCAAGCTTGGCTAAGGGGTTAACCAGTACTTTGTGCACATACTTTCGCTTTTAACATTTTTTCGTAGGGAATATTTGCCGATATTTATAGATCAGTACTAAACTATTAAGGTAGCACACTGCCATTGTTTTGTTTTTTACACTAGATGCAACAAAAAGTGAAAAGTGTTAGTTGCTTTTTAAATTTTTTGGGGGCGCAGAAATATACACATCAATACACATAATCTTCATTCGGAACTCCTCAGCCAATGCTATGAATCAAAAATAGTAAGTGAGTATGATCAGGAAATACCAGTATCACAAACTGCAGACAACCCCTGGCACCGCGAGGAAGAGCCGCTCAACCATCACGAGACACCAGGAAGACAAATTAAGCAAAGCAAACCTCGTACATAAAACGTATGATTTCAGGATCACATGACAACCACATGATAATGACATCATAGAAAAACCATGACCATACAGCAGAGCTCTCACTAGGATTTTGAAAACAGGAGTCTCAGAGCCCTCTTTGCCGATAAGTGGGAGTCCCACCATACAAAAGAAAATAGTCCCCTTCAAAAAATAGGAGTCCCAGCTGCAAAAATGGGAGTTCAGGACTGCAAATCCGTAGTTAGTGAGAGCTCTGAATACAATAACAAGTTCAAATGTAGCAAAAACAATGGCTACAGCATGCCATTAATAACACTGAAGAAAAGAAGATGCCATGGCAATATGTTATGGAAAAATGTAAACTTTATTTTACACGTTAACAAAACTATTGGGGTCACCGGAATAATCCCTTTAAATCAGGCTGGCTGCACATGCTACCAAACTATTTTTTTAACGTCAGTTCCAGCTAACAAAATGCTGTAATTCCGTACATAATACTATGCCTTATACGACATCATATGATGTACTGCAACATTATGCATTTTGGCGACTTGCACGGGTACCCACGAGAGAAAAATAGCCTGATTTTGATTGGACTGAGTCAGTTCTGATTGACATAATCTCATCATCATTCAGAATTTAATGTCCTCAAAATTGGGGCGCAGGGGCATGTTCATTTTTTTTGCATTCCGACTGAGGAGTTCTAAATTTTGGATTACCTCCCTAGCATGCATAGATTCCCTGTTAAAATCACATATACCCAAAAGCTTTACTGAGCTTAACTGAATGAAATCAAAACAAAGTATCTCCAGCAACCATGAAAAAAATCCCAATTTAATGTTTTATCTCATTTTTGTTTTAAATTTCTCACACATTACTCATATCAAACATGTCTTCTTTCACTTCGTCGTATATCTTTTTTAAGATATTTCTTGTTATTTGTTAACTTATTTTTCATTTTTGAGGCATACTTTAGGACTACATGAATACAAAAAGATAATGGAATATGTTAATTTGCATGAAGGAGCTTTTACAAAAGGTCATTCACACAAATAAAGGTCCTTTCTAAAAGATGAAAGGATAGTACAGTGAAGTCCACTGAGTCTGATGCTCACTTCATTGGTAGCTTTACAGGGTTAAGTAAAGAGATATTATGATATTTAGTTGTCACTTAAATTACTCAGTAGGCCTTGGTGCATGTATCTAGATATCAAAGCTGTCTTTTAAATTTTACACAAAATTGACAAATCTAATTCATGGTACCATATGGGCCACAACGCAAGAAAATGATTCCTTCAGACAACATTTTTACTATCATTTTGACAAGTTTGATTTGATAGAGTAAAGCTTCCAAAGTTTTATAGTTTTAATTTGACTGCATTTTAAAGGACTTAGGTCTATGTAGTATGTACCCATTCGACGTCATTGCCACGAAAAATGTTGACAAAGTTGTGTATTTCATTTCAACATGTTAATATTGCTCAGAAAACTTTTCAATTGCTTGAGATAGCTTAATCATTGGCGAAAAAATATTGCTTATTAAAGTAGCAGCATATTAAAACCTTACATCCAAGCTGCAGAAAATATTTAATCTATTCTCGCCACTTTTGGGTTGCTATGGTTACAAATAAGTGATACATTAGAAATTTAAAGCATAAAGTGGGTTAAAAAGGGCAGATAACTCCCAAAATTAAGTTTTTAAATAATTTGGAATTTGTTAATTTGGTAATCCAATGTTGAAAGTATACAAATGCAATGTTATTTTGAAAACGCATATGACATGATTTCTCACTTTCCCATTCTAACATCCTAATGTCTGAAGGGACGTTTGCAGCATTGAGGTTTATATAATTTTGATACAAGTCAAAATTTTGACTGAAAACTATGATCAAATCCTGCATAAAAGCACTTTGACTAAAACTATGATCATATCCTACATCAAAGCACTTTTGTAGTTTATTTGCATCAAACGATCTAAGTTAATATAGTGCATAAAAGCACAATTACCAAGTTTTTGCGCTAAAAATTTTCAGCGCAAAAATGGGTTAAGTGCACTTATTGAGTTTTTGCACCAAAATTTTCAGTTGTCAATTTCCAATAAGTGCATATTTTCTTTAATTTCACTTTTACTATAAAATTATAAGATTGGAAATTTTCTTTACATGGAATCTAACAGAAAATGCATTTGAAAACAGCTGATCACAATAACATGAGAGGAAAGCGAAAGAAGTTAAAATGTTTTTTGCTTCTCCTGAAAAGTTTGCAAAATGGAGTTATTGACTTTTTGCGCTAAGGTGACGACCTGCTGGGAAAGGGATGATCTCTTGGCTCTCGTTTGTGGTGTCTTACTGTGAGATTGTCACTTTCCCATTGGTATCCTGGGTCAGGTGTGGTACTTCATTGTATCGATTCCTGAACTTTGCACCCTTGCCTACTTTGCAAAATATATGATGATATCAGTGGTACCATTTAAAAATGATAATTATCGTTTCAAGTGTATGAGGGCATAGGGAATCCTGCAAATCAAAAGAATCAAGAAGTTTTCATTACAGATTGTGTTTGCGACTTTTTCATTCATGGGTACCCTTGCAAGTCGACAGAAAAAAATGATGTTATATTGCCTCAAAAGATATGGAATTCACTCTACTGTTGGAGAAGAGGTTTATCAAAGTATCTTGCAAGTTTGAAATGCTTATCACTGAAAAGCCTCTAGTTATCAAACACCAACCTAGCAATCTATATGGGACCCATTTGGGACCTATATGGGCATGGGGTACCCATATGGGGACTGCAACCTGGTTATATATGTGTCCCATATGGGCTGGCCCATGAAAATACACTATGATAAAATAAAATAAAAAGTAAAAGCAGGCGGCGGTTCCGGGATTACTTTATAGGAGTTCAAATTTACAATTTGGTTATTGTACCTGATTATTTGATATTTTATCCTGATTTTTCTGGAAATTCCTCATGAAAATGGAATAATTTTGACTCAAAGGGGGGGGGGGGGGCGGGGGTTCAAGCCAACCACATACATCCCCTCTGTATCCGCCACTGTAGAAGCTAGTCATGCATTAAAAACAAGGAAATAAGCTTAAATAAATTGTTGATATCATTTCTTTTTATTTATGGGGCTGTTATATGGGACCCATCTGGGCAACCTGCATGTGGGATAACCCATATGGGACCCATGCAGGCCCAGCTGCACTCCCCATATGGGTGGCCCATATGGGACCCATAAAAGCATGTTTGCTGGGCATTGTGTGAAGTTTGCGTTTCTATTTGTACACACTGTATATCAACGGCATCTGAAAAGACAGATAAGGTAAACCATCTTAAGCTACTTTATAAACTTCAACTGCATGGTGTTCAGGGCAAGACACTTGGGTGGATTGAATCCTTCTTAATTGGGAGAACATAGTGTGTAGTCCTTGATGGTGACCGTTCTAATGAACTTCCCATCTCATCTGGGGTTCCACAATGGTAAGTCTTGTGTCCGATACTTTTCCTGCTTTACATCAATAACCTGTCCAACATTATACAATCTAATGTCTGTCTATTCGCGGATGACACCGCAGTGTACTTGACAATTTAAGGTCAGGAAGACGAAGATATCCTCCAAGATGACCTCAATATACTCCAAGACTGGGAAAAGCCATGGGATATTGAATTTAATACATAAAAGTGTCAGTTCCTGCACATATCCAGGTCTCAGAGGCCAACCAAACACTCTTACACTTGCACAGACAAGTCCTGGACTCTATAGACCATGCATGGTACCTTAGTGTATAGACATCTCATCTGACTTTAATTTTAACCATCATATCAACCGCGTCACAACTAATGCTTCAAAAAGTCTAGGTTTTCTAAAAAGAAACATTTAAACTTACATCGTGGTATACGCGAGGCAGCCTACAAAACTACAGTAAGACCGCAGGGTGAATATGCCTCATCCGTTTGGAGTCTGTACACTAAAATACATTCATAAGGTAGAGATGGTTCAGAGAAGGGCTACTTGCTGGAATCTCAGCTCCTACTCTCCTTACCAAAGTGTTACGGAACTCCAACAGCAATTAAATCTGAGAACATTCGAACAGAGGAGAATCGATGCTAAGGTAATAATGATGTTTAAAATTATACATGGCCTAGTTGCCATAGCCGTACCACCATACTTCAAACAACCCATGAGATTGACACAACATAGCCACCCCCTTGCATTACATCAGATTCATACCACTGCAAATTATTACAAATTTGCCTTCTTCCCCTCATCTGTAGTTTATTAGAATCAACTCACAGCCCAGATAGTACTACTGCCCACTCTGGATCAGTTCAGTGTGGCAGTACAGGCGCATAACTATCACATCTCATAACTCGACAGAAGCTGTTTTTATTTCTTCTTGTATATGTACTTTTAACACTATCATATATCCTTTTTCTTTTTCTTAGACTTAGTACCGTGACAGTAAGGCGTAGCCAACCTACAAGTAATCCTCATGAATTTAAAGAAAGAAAAAAGGTATCAATCGACAAACCTCATATGACTACGGCGGAAGCCTTCTTCATTTGGTTGGTGCCTGATGCTTGTCGTTGGTTGGGCCCACCAAAGCTCTACTTGACGTTTTCTTTAGCTCTGACTATCCTAGTCCTTCTCTTTGTACATGGTGCATAATTGCAAGTAAGAAAGAGGGCAAAGATCAGGAATCGATACAATCAAGCACCACACTTGACCCAGGATACCAATGGGAAAGTGACAACTTCACAATTAGACACCACAAACGAGAGCCAAGAGGCCAGCCCCTTCCTAGCAGGTGACTACAAGGCATCAATAAACAGACGCACACAGAAACAATTACAATAACAAGACAGAAATAACATAAATGATCCACAAAAGAAGCACCGTCTTGGAACGGTCAGTAAAAATATTTTACTGGAGGGCTTAAACCGGTTTCACGGCGCGCCAACCTCACCCTGTCTATGCGTCTTTGGTCTAGTGCATGCCAGTGTAGGTTTTCGAGCATTTAGGTCACACTTGAGGTTTGCCGGTAGTCATGACACACCCACTGGACAGACCTGCATTGGACCGACTCAATTTTGTATGTGTCTGCAGCAGTGTGTGGAGACCAATTAGTGGAGGCATATTCCAAATGCGGTCGAATGAGGGTTTTGTATGCTGTGGATTTTAGTTCTTGTTTGTGTGGTTTGATATTCCTCTTAAGGAAGCCAAATGATTGGTTTGCCTTTTTTGCAACGTTGACTATTTGCGTTCCCCAGCTAAGGTCGTCCAGAATGGTGACCCACAGCACCAGATACACTTTCAAGTTCTATGCTGTGACGGAAGGATTTGAATGGAATGGGGGTCTTAAGCCTGGTGGGGTTAAAGTTCATGTTTATATCCTGGCTTAATTCTTGTGTTTTCACCGGCGTAAGTAAAGAATGGCACATACTACCACAACTAAGACATATTTTGTCTATTTTACTTGTCCTTCGTTTTCTGGCGTACGTACTCTACAAAACACAAATTAACTTCATTTGTTTACCATTGCAAGATAATGTCAAAACCAGTCTCAAAATGGAGGCCACTCACCTGTGTAATTGTGGACTACGTCATCAGTTTTCGCCAATTATACTGTTGGTCAAAAATAAGGCACCTTTAGTGCTACTCAGCTATTGGAACAACTTGAAACTGAAGAAACTGAAGAAACTAGAACAACGAATGTAACAGAACTTATTTACAGACTGGTGATTGTGTGTTTCATTCATTAGTGTTTATCTGCACCTCACCCCTCTGTAAAAATCAAGACAAAAAAATCTGTCACCCAATCTTAGTACCCAATGAAACAATTATTAATGTCTCTTGTTAATTAAAACAACCCAATAAAGAAAACAAAACTTTTACTGCCCTCAGCATTTTACTTGATGTGTTCCAAATTTATCTAGGTAATCACTTTGAATGTAAAGAGCAGGAACCCTCATATGATTCGTATACATGCCTCTTTGAAAATAACAATTTATGACATTGAGGACATAAGAACCCCATGAACATATGTTATTTAATTTTTTCCAATGACAGAAAACGGAAAATTCCTATCACGTGACCTACTTAGTCAATGGTCATTGGAGCAGGCGACAGTATGTAATGACCGTCTGGAAAATATTGTGTTGAATGAAAAATGGGCCTCTGAACAGGAAGATAATTTGGAAATAGAAGAATGGCGTGAAGATAAGGTGGGGAGTTTATTTGTTCTTTGGCTTTACCTTCCATATCTCATGGGAAAGTGTTGGTGATAAGACTTGTTTAAGTTAACGTTTTTCCCAGTTGACAGCTTCGCACGTGATTAAGCGAGATGTAAACGAATTTAACGCATTGGCAAAAACACAAGAACGATGAAAATAGAATATGCCAGGATATCCATTTTTAGAAGACCCTACCTCATAAAAGCATATATTCAAATTTTCATATTGCTTTTTGCATTTTGGTGTTTTTAACCTTTGGCCTCTGGAAAAAGCTTGTCGGAAAGTAGCTCCTGTAGCTAATGTTATTTGTTTATGGAAACCGAGGTTAAATAAATTTAAGTTTCTTGTACCTATGTGTTGGTCCCGGCTTTTATTCTTTCAAAACCAGGATGAGGTATGAAACCCCTACCCCGAACCCCCACCCCCGAACCCCTCACGGAAATTGCCGAATGATCTCACGCAACAACTTGAGAATAAAAATTAATTTATTTGCTTTCAAAAGAAGCATAATATCAATATCTAAATATCCTGAAAGTTTTGTAATTATTAAATTTGTGGATTTGAAAAAAATAACAATTATTGTATCGTATGGGTATGAAACCCCCTACCGCAAGTGAATAAGAATACTGTATAGATATGAAACGTTGTATCACAGATGATCTTTCATAGATGATTTACAGACACATTTATTTAAGCCAGCACTTTAAATTTTGGTACTTATCCCATAGGCGAGTGTAGGACAAAAGCCCACTAGGACAAAAGCCGACTAGTACAAAAGTCCACTGGACAAAAGCCCACTGGGACAAAAGCCCACTAGGACAAAAGCCCACTTATATGCTTTTAAAAGTGATAGGTTTGAACTGATGGACAAACGGACAGACAGACCTAAGATGAAGAATCTCCCTTCTTAAATCTGAAATTTCAAACATCTCTTTTTGTTTGACTCCTTTCATAAAAGTGCATGCTAATTGCTACAACTTGAGCAAAGGTCATTTTGATTGATTAGACATATGTTTCCCAATTATAATTGATTGTTTGACCCAAACTGTGAATTGTTTTTCTTCAAATATCAATGGCTTTTAACACCCAAATTAAGTTGTTTGTCACAACATACTGAAAAAATAATAATATCATTGAAAACACACTACTGGTGTGACTTACGCTGAAGGAGCAGTCTGATCAGGGTTAAAGTTTAAAAAAAGACACAAACCTTTTTTTTTAAAAGTGGGCTTTTGTCCACCCTGCCAAATTAAGCAGTGGGCTTTTGTCCAGTGAGATATTGTCCAGTGGGGTTTTGTCCTAGTGGGCTTTTTGTCCCAGTGGGCTTTTGTCCGTCCCCCCCCACCCCCCCCCCCCCCCAAAAAAAAATTGATGCTCTGGCGAACCTGCACATCTGCACAATGTCTCCGAACCCCGGAACCCCTCGCAAAAATTACTGTCAGGCTAGTGTCACGTGCAATTGTACAGTAGCAATTGAGATGCACGTTTACAATACTTTCAAGAATAAGCTGACAACAATATTAACGAAAAAAATTTAATTTCTTAAAATGTTTAGACAAATATTTTGCGTAAAGGTTATTCACAGTATCTCTATATATAATATATATTTACAAATATCCTCGATAGATATAGCACAGGATATGTAGTTATTTATCGCATATATGCACATTCAACTCCAAAAAACGTAATCAGAAGAAGATTGTTTTCTGATCTTAGCTGCTAGTACATCCACACTTTGTCAATGTATCTGCGAGCAGTGAAGGCTCTGGCGAGTCTGCGCATTGTGCTGGCTCGACTGAGCCTTCTTCATTTGTCAAATTGATAAAGTTATATCAAATTTCCATGCAATGACCAATTAAATGTTGCATGAAACTTTGTCGGTACAAACGTGATAATATATCAGGAAAGCAAATTGAATATGCCATACCCATGCTAGTCATTTTGGCGGAAAATGCGTTTCACATCGTGGGTTTCAATCTTTTCAAAAGTATTTTCCGTGTGAGGCTCGGGGTTCGCCTAGACTTTACGGACATTATATAAACTGTATTTTGGTGGAGACAACTTTGTGCGACATTATCCTTGTGCACTATGATTTAAACATTATATATCAGCTTAACAGAGAAGATAATGCCTCCATATTGACATTTTAAACGCTTACTTTGAAAGCATACCTATTAACTTAACGGTTTTGCATAACATGACTATTGAGTTATTTCCATGAGAGATTGGGGGTTCAGAAATTGGCGAGAGTGCGCAGAATCGCCAGATTCTTGACTGCTCGCTGATGGAATAAGTGCCAAGATCAAAGTAATAGCTAAAATAAATGTTTTAATTAGTAATTCAACATTAATTGCCGCTGCAATCTACACAGGTTTTCATATTCATTTGCGGTAGGGGTTTCATACCCCTTCACTGTAATAAATGTTAATTTTCTTCCTAACCACTTTTTCAATTTGGACAAAACTTTCAGGATATTTTGATACTAATATAGCACATCGTTTGAACCCCGATTTGAACAAACAATAATTAAATTTTGTACCCATGTTGTCGCGTGAAACTATTCGGTAATTTCCGTGAGGGGTTCGGGTGCGGAGTTCGGAGCTCGGGGTAGGGGTTTCATACCCCATCCGAAACCAGCACCTGATATAACCGGCTTCCAAGTATTCGTTTGTAAATCCTGAATCGAAGCAGCCTTTTTTTAAAGGTTTCGAAAGGCCGTTTTTGATATGGTTTATATAAATTTTCCACCAACGCTTACAGAAGAGGAAGAAATCCTTCGACAGAAATATGCAAGACTCAGGAAGAAGGTATTAATACCCCAAAGGATGTCCACAGACCTTCATCATGACAATAGACAAGATATCTTTATTAGTGCACATGACACCCGTGCGAGTGTTACAACAGTCGTGTTTGACCAGAGAAGGTTGGCTGTCTGAATCTGAATCTGAATCTGAATCTATACATTGCAGGGCCTTTCAGCGTTGATGCAACGGGAGAGAGCTGGGATACTAGCTAGTCCCAATGATGGACGGCTTTCCTGAAGCCGTCAACTGTATCTGCGCGCACAAAGTTGTCGTCCAAATGGTTCCAGTCGATGATAGTCCTGGGGAAGAATGAGTTTTTGTATGTTTCAGAATTGCACTGGATAGTCTTAAAACATTTACTATTGTTAGTAGATTGATTGTCAATGATGTTACTAGTGACACAGTCTGTATATTGTTTGGATTTAATTTGGCGTTTTCCCCGGATAGGAGTCAAAAAGTCATGAGATTGCATTGCTGGCACCAGCCCCTCCACCACCTTATAGAAGAATGTTAATCTGTTAGCCTTCCTTCTATCCTGGAGCGGCGGTAGATTTAGCTCTGCTAGCATCTGAGAGACACATCCCTGTTCCCTTGAAATGTAGTTCCCTGTGATAAATCTGGCTGCCTGACGTTGTACTTTCTCCAGTTTATCAATGTCCTTTTGAAGGTAGGGATCCCAGACAATGGAGCTGTATTCCAATGTAGACCTGACTAGTGACAGGTAGGCAGTTCTTCTAGATTCTTGTGGGCAATGCTTAAGATTTCTCTTCAAGAATCCCAGTGTAGAGTTGGCCTTTTTGGAGATCTTACTAATGTGGGTGTTCCATTTCATGTTGTCAGAGAGTGTGACGCCCAGGTATGGATTGTCAGGGACCTGCTGTAGGATGTGGCCATTAAGTAGGTAGAAGTGCGTTGATTTCTGGTTAATGCTCATTAAGTAGCATTTCTTCGCATTGAATCGCATTCCCCATGTATGGGCCCATGTCTCTAACTGTTGGAGGTCCCTTTCCAAAGCAAGATGGTCTTCCCTGTTTCTGATACTACGGTATAGAAGGCAGTCATCGGCAAATAGGCGGACAGTTGACTTCACTGCATCTGGAAGGTCATTGATGTGGCACAAGAACAATAGTGGACCGAGGACTGTACCTTGAGGAACACCAGAGTCCACGGTGACTGAGTCTGATTCCTCGCCGTCAACAACTACTCTCATCTTCCTATTGGTTAAGAAATCACACAGCCAAGCGTTAATATTGCCGTCGACACCATAGAGCTTCATTTTATGTAACAGCTTACGATGGGGAACTGTATCAAAGGCCTTGGAGAAGTCCAATATAATCATGTCGATTTGTGATCCGCTATCAAACTTTCCAAGGAGGTCATGGACGGTCGTGACGAGTTGGGTTTCACAGGAGTAGCCTGATCTAAAGCCGTGATTAAGTGTGGTTAAAATTTTATTCCGATCTAGGTGATCCAGGATGTGTTTGCAGATTATGTGCTCTAAGATCTTACATGTGTAACCGACCGTCCCGGTAGCTCAGAATGAATGAGACGAAACAGAAGACTCTTAATCTATTTTATTGGTCGATCACAAACTCGATCAATCTATTTATCACAATCACGATCGAACAATCACAATCGCAATCGGGTCTGAACTATGGGCTCTTGACCGCTGTCTCTTACTCTCTCTCCATCATTCTCAGTGAGTGTTAATATTTATAATGAAAAAATGATAGGAAACCTCCAAATATAACTTTTTCTTCTTTCTCTCTCAAATTCATACAAGACTATGATTTTCCTTCTTGCTACAGTTATTCTATTATTATGCAAAATGTGCTCACCCTTTCGACCAATGAAATCTAAATTGACCACCTAATCTGCCTTCAGCTATACCTGTCTGATCTCAATAAAATACCAACAGCACAAAAGATTTATTCAACCTAAAGGCGTTCACCTGAGCAACTAGAAGTACAAAAGATTAATACAACCTAATGTCGCTCACCTGAGCAACTATAGCTCTCCCATGTATTTAAAACTATCACATCTAAACTTGGTTAAAACAATGAAACAGTGAAAATGAACTAATTAAGTTAATTATTTCACTGCTACTAAGACTTAAAATGCTACCTAATGAATTAAATTATAAACAATAAAAATCTACCTCTGCTACACCCTCCCCTCCTTCCTGAAATGACGTCCCGTCATTTATAATATGTGACCTACACCTTTTACAATTGCAAACACAGTATCTGGTTCCAATTGTGATAAGGTGGCAGGACTTAACAGAGACTGCAAAACTACACTCCTTTCTGTAATAGGCATAACTAAGTCTCCCTGCCTTTGCCATAAAGGTTTCTGTCTAAATCTGGTAGATCTTCGTATATTTCCAGCTGCATTTTCACTGGTATCAACTGAAGTGTTTCCTTCAGTTTCAGTATCATCAGCTGGCAACCGTCTTCTAGGCTCTAGAACTGTTTTTACTGAAGTTTCCTCTTCAGCAACAACATTTTCACCTTCATCTGTCTGATCTGGATCATGAGCGTCCTCATTGTCCGTTAAATCAGATGTTTCGTGAGTACTCACATTGTTTCCCTCTGTATCAGTAGCTAAATCAGCTACTAATTCATCTTCAACTTCTATCTCATTTGCACCATTTTCTGTTGTTTCTGTAACAAGAA
This sequence comes from Loripinus fragilis, assembly GCA_964019695.1. Lineage (NCBI taxonomy): Eukaryota > Metazoa > Mollusca > Bivalvia > Lucinida > Lucinidae > Loripinus > Loripinus fragilis. Next base: position 40,206 of record CAXHUL010000410.1, read on the forward strand.
ACAAACTATCATCTTCCTCTTTTTCAGTCTCTATTTCTACTTTCTTAATCCTGGGTTTTGGAGTTGGTGATTTCTTTAAATTTCTTGGTGCTGGTGTAGGTGTAGCTCTGGTTGAAGAGTTTCTCAATCCTTCAGAATCAACAGTTGATTTATTTTTATCTTTTTCTCTAACTTCATCAGCTAAGCTGCTTCCTAAGTGAAGTAGATTATTTCTGTGAAGCATTCGTTCACCACCTTTACCATCCTCTCTTTCTACTTTGTACACTGGAATATTTACATTTGGTATATCTGTTACAATATATATATCTTTTGTCCATTTATCTGCTATTTTGTGTTTGCCATCAAAGGCCAGAATCTTGACTAATACTCTGTCACCAATCTCCAATTTAGCAGCTTTTGCTTTCAAGTCATAGACTGACTTCTGCTTTTGACGTGCTTTATCTGCATTTTTCTGAACTTTCTCAAATGCTTCTTGGACATTCTTTTGGAGATCAGTAATGTATTCCATATATGTAACTTCATCTTCTGGTGTATCCTTTAAGCCAAATGCAATATCTACAGGTAACCTTGGTTCTCTTCCAAAAAGTAATTGATATGGAGAATATCCTGTACTCTCATGTCTTATGCAATTGTATGCATGTACAAGGGGTGCAAGAAACTGTTTCCAGTTTTTCTTCTTGTCTTCCTCTAATGTTCCCAGCATGGAAATCAAAGTCCGGTTAAATCGTTCTGTCATACCATTTCCTGCTGCGTGATATGGTGAAGTTCTACTCTTTTTGATTCCCATTAAATCACATAACTCTTTGATCAACTGGCTTTCGAAGTTAGTACCTTGATCAGAATGTAACCTAGCTGGAATTCCATATCTGACAATAAATTCTCTATATAGTACATCAGCTGTTGTTTTGGCAGTTTGATTCTTTGTTGGTATTGCAACTGCAAACCTTGTAAAATGATCTGTGATTACTAATATATTTGAAATATTGCCTTGTGATGGTTCTAATGTAAGATAGTCTATGCACACTAGTTCTAATGGATAGTGAGATGTAATGTTAACTAATGGTGCTCTCACATCAGTTTTTGATTTCCGTCTAATGCATCTGCCGCAATTTTTAATCCAATTTTCTGTATCAGATGTCATTCCTGGCCAGTAAAAACGATCACGTAACAAAGACAGTGTTCTATCTTTTCCTGGATGTCCCATGTCATTATGAAGACCTGTTAATACTTGTTCTATAAAACAGGTAGGCAGTAGAAGTAAATGTTTCTTCTCATTATCTATATCTAGCTCTCTGTACAGAACTCCTCTAATCAGCTTGAGGCTGCTGAACAGTTTGTGCATAGCTAAGTCCTCTCTCTTCCTTAGAGTATCTCTATGCGGTTGGGTATTATTTCTGACTGCTCTAACCCAAAAGCCAAGAAAACTATCATTCAACTGTTGCTTTCTGATCTCTCTTTGCTCTATTTGAGCCATTGGCTCTCCCGGGAACTCTGTTGCACTAAGAATGTCAACTGACGTTGATATGGTTTCTAAATGAGGTGTCACTACACTGGCACAAATCACTCTCACTGAGTCAGAAAGAATTTCTTCAGGATCTGTATCTATATTTCCTGGATATCTAGACAAAACGTCAGCATCGATATTTGATTTGCCAGGCCTGTAAACAATATTGAAGTCATAAGGTGCCAATGACGATAACCATCTATGACCAGTAGCATCCAATTTTGCTTTTGACAATGCATATGTCAGAGGATTGTTATCTGTGACAACAGTGAAGGTGTTTCCGTAAAGGTAATCATGCAGTTTTTCTGTAATTGCCCATTTCAAAGCAAGGAATTCTAACTTAGCTGCAGGATAGTTCTTTTCAGATCTTTTTAAACCTCTGCTTGCATAATGTATCACTCTCATTGTTCCATTTTGTTTCTGGTACAGAACTGCTCCTAGGCCTTTAGATGATGCATCTGTGTGTAATTCAAATGGCAGATTGTAATCTGGATATCCTAAAATTGGTTGTGAACACAAAGCTTGTTTGAGTCTTTCAAAAGCATCTTGCTGATCTTTTCCCCAAACAAAGGGCTTTGATGTTTTTACCTTCTTACCATTCTTGATTGTAGTATTTGGATGTAATTCTGTAAGAGGTTTGGCAATTTTAGAAAAATCTTTTACAAACCGGCGATAATAACCTGCAAAAGATGTAAATTTATGAATTTCTTCTGAAGTCTTTGGTATGGGCCAGTTTCTAATTTTCTCAAGTTTTTCTGGATCTGCTTCTACTCCATTTTCAGAAACAATATGGCCGACATATTTGACTTTAGTTTGTAAGAATTTACATTTCTTTGGGTTTAACTTCAAATTACAATCTTTGAGCCTTTGTAGAACTTTGTCTAGACGTTCTAAATGTTCTTCCATTGTATTGGAGAAAATTATCAAATCATCCAAGTAAATAGCACATATTTTCATGTTCAAATCTCCTAAGCATTGTTCCATAAGTCTCTGATAAGTTGCTGGTGCATTGTTAAGACCAAATGGAAGTCTGTTAAATTCCCAGAAACCTAAGGGACCTACAGTAAAAGCTGTTCGACATTTATGTTCTTCCAATACCTCTACTTGGTGATATCCTGATTTCATGTCTAATACAGTATAATACTTTGATCCAGACAAAGTATCTAGTATTTCTTCAATTCTTGGAAGAGCGTATGAATCTTTCCATGTTCTGTTGTTCAATTGTCTATAGTCGACACACATGCGGAGTTTTCCGTCCTTCTTTCTACATAGAACTACATTAGAAGCCCAGGGCGAATGTGATGGTCTTATAATGCCACATGCTGCAAGTTGCTCTATGTGTGCCCTTACTTCATCTATCATGGCTGGTGGAATTCTCCTATGTCTTTGTTTGAAAGGTATTTCATCTGTGAGATTAATCTTATGCTGCACAAATGTACAATGACCAATATCTGTTTCACCAGTAGAAAATATATCTTTATGTTTTGTCAAGAGATCTTCAATTTCCTTTGTTTCCTTCTCAGACAATCCATCTGTTTGTATTTCTAATGTATCTTGTATTGATTCTTCAGTATTATCAGTTGAAGATACCTGATAAGTCATGTCTACTGTTACAGGCTGCAATTCACAAATTGTTGCTCTTGGTGGAATGTTAAATGTAGATGTAGTAACATTTGTGATTTGAACATCTACCAGTCCATTCTTACCGAAATTGTAAGTTATAACAGCTGGCGTGACATCAAAATCTGATGGCAAAACGGAATCTTCTGTTTCAACTATCATAGCACATGTTTCTTGATGGTCTATCTCTTTTGCTGTTATGCCTTTGATTGTAATGCTGCTATTTGGTGGTATTGTAATTTGTTTCTGTTCTGCACTTCTGATCAATGCTAACCTGTTCTTATTTCTTCTTAGCTCTCTTTCTCTAATTACTATACTTCTAAACGCTAAATACCAACTTGTATGTAACGCAGCATTTTGAAGAAAATTTTCTCCAATTTCACTCTTACAATGAAGAAGCAATTCATCCAAGATATTTGTACCAATGAGTACAGGTACTGTCTTATTATAATCCGTTTCTGGTACCACCAGAAATATACACTCTTGTATATTATCACTTGGAATACCTGCTGAGGTTATCTCTAGTGTAACATAACCAGAATATGGCATAGAACTACCATCGGCACATTCTAGTTTTAAAATATCTTCCACAGGATGTAAAGGTATATGTTTAAAATGACTATCATAGAATGACTGACTTAAAGTACTGACACAAGATCCTGTGTCTAACAAAGCTTTACACTCAATACCTTCTATCATTATATCACACTCGTTGCTACTTCCAACCATATTTGAAACTTTGGGACATTGGTTCTTCTCCTTGCCTATAGACAGTCCCTGTCCATAGACCTGACCTAGTTTAAATATTTCCTGCTATGGTCCATTCTGACACCACATTCCCACTGATAATGGCCATACTGACGACAGCGGAAACATAGAGGACCTCTGTTCAAATTATCTTCATTGTCACCATCTGTTTGTGAAGGATGCTCTTCATTCTGTCTATTAAAATTGTGTTGAAATGAATTTGTACTTTGTTGTGTTTGACCTTGATATGTATTGTTGTATCTTTGTCCTTGACTCCTACTTCTGTATGACTGCTGATTGTTTTGTGAACCATAATGCTGATTATGTCTAGTGTTACTTGGTTCTCTATATGAATCTTGATATCTTTGGCCCTGATCATAGTTTCTGTTGTAAGATCTATCTTGTGGTGCATTTTGTCTATTGTTAAAATGCTGTTTGCTTTTACCCCTTCCTCTTGTGTTTGTGCTATTTGATGTTTGTGAATTGACTTTACTTTCAAGCTTTTGCACTGTGTCAGTTAATGATTGGATCATGGATTTCATTTCTTTTAGCTCTTTCTTATCATCACTTTGGCTTTGATTTGTTGATGCAATGCAATGTGTCACTTGTTCATCTGGTTTTAAATGATCTTGTTCAATTTTTCTAATTGCAACTCTGAGATGGTCAAAATCCTTTATCTGCTCAAATTTATATGCACACATACTCTTTAATGATGGTCTGAGTCCTTGGAAAAACATACTTCTTAACATATCATTGACTTGACCTGGCTCAACTAACTTTCTGTCAACTGCTGATGATAAAATATTTTCTAGCCTGCATGACCATTTAGTAACATCCTCATGATCTTCCTGTTTTGAACTGTAAAATTTAGCTAAAAGATGCTCTTTTGAGTCTACTTCTCCATAAACACTGTCAAATTTTTCAAGTATGTCTGAAATACTTGCACCATACCCTAAGCGGCGTAATAGATTACTTGCTTCACCTCTTAGAGAATTTCTGATGGCTTGAGCAATGACCTCTGGTCTATGTACCTTTTCAAGTGTAAGACATCTGATCTCATGCACCCATTGTGCATAACTTGCCTCTCCTTTTGAACTATCTCCATAAAAGAGTGAAATGCGGGGTTGGTGAACTGAAGAGATGGTACTTTTTGTTTTCTCAATACTCTCAGTTGGCTCTGGTTCCTTTTTAATTTCTGTTTCCTTACCAAATGCTTTAAGCCAATTTTCTAAATCTTCAGGGGTATCTGCCTTAGGTTTAACCTTTAATTTGTTGAAAGCCTCAACCAACTTTGCAATTTCCTCAGCGTTTAAGTCAGACATTATTGCTACTTATATTGGTGCACTAATAAATCTTACTAATTTGCACTATTGGGTAAACACTTCTTGATTTGGGGCACAAAAATAAATATATGAACACAAATGTCACGTAAACAACAAAATGACTATATATAAAACCGATACCTGATATAATAGCAAATATCAAGCACTAGGTATGCAACACCATAAACTGTCAAGCTACTAGCTGCTAACTTAAATATAGTTCAGTATGTGACAAAAGAAATATTACTGAGGTTGAAGTTTTACAATGGGATCACGTGGCGGAAACCAATGTCCAAACATCGCTCCAGTGCAAGCCACAACACAGCAAAACTTCTTAGTCTTGACAATATGGAATTTGTAAATGTAGAACTAGTCTACGCAGCCAGTATTTAGACAGTGTAACGTCAGGGTGAATGCCATCAACTAGTAAACTAAATGACACCTTGACAGTTGAATGGGACTTGTTGCTTTTTATACTTTTTATCAAATCCAATCCAAACTTGGGAGTACTGATGCTGTTTGAAGCATTTACTTCTTGTATTGCCCTATTTAATTATTCAATCTTATCTAGCAATATACTTGTACTATCCTTAAAGATCTCAGGATTTCGACAATACTGGTGCTGGTTCCAAATCTCTACAGAATATTGTGGGCACTCTAAAAATACAACCTTGACCTTTGTCCTATAAACTGCCGTTACTGTCAATATTCTATTATACTGCTTTATGATGTCATCTACAGTAACCTCACTTAAATCAATACACCTCCTTCTTCTTTTAGCTGGTCTTGGCTCACTACTTTCATATGATTCAATAAAATTTGTCAAATCACATGTCCCCGTCCAAACAGCTATAAGAATGTTACCATATGCTCTAACAAACTGCTCCACATTATGCTGTATGAAACTAGCTGCCTGAAAAGAAGTTCTACCTCCTTTACAATGCCAGACTATATCTTCCTCAGGATAACTTGACTCTACCAAGCTTTGCAACCTAGAGCCTTTACTATCTGAAATAACTATAAGTGTTCTGTCTCTATAATTTACTGGTCTCTCTACCTGATGTTTGTCAAGATATTTAACCAAATCTTTAAAACTCATTTGTACCCTAGATATGCAATCATAGAAGACAAGATAAGCCACAACACTGTTTCAAAAGTTATCACAATATCTGTAAACAAAATCTACAGAACAATCATATATGGAGAGAAGAAATCTTCTGGCTCCTAGTCTATAAGTCAAAATTATTGCATATCTGGCCCCTAGTCTATACTAAACACAAACTTGTTGAAAATCTGACCCTTAGTCTATATAAAACACAAAATCTGACCCCTTGTCTCTATTTAACACAAAATCTGACCCCTTGTCTATATAAACAAAAATTGTTGAATATATATCTAAATTTCAACAAGAGTGGTCTTTTTCAGCTTAGCTTAAGTGCATCTCAGGTATTATATGTTAGTTGTATGCTATTAAGATAAAGTGATTGTTAAAATGTGCCATGCAACACTGTCAATCCACACTTACAACTATAATTATATCACAGGATCTCCAGACAAGCAATTTAAACTGAGTTTTTCACAGACATTTTCCTAATCAACTTTAGACATCAGCTGCCACTACAGCAAATGACAAAGTCAATTTCACAATTTTTTCTAAGAAAATAGGTCAAGATTCAATAAATTGTCTACATTAAGGTGTGTGACACATCTATTTACAGGTGTATTATTCAATATCAAATGACATCTTCAAGCTTTAAGCATATAATTAAGAGTTAAATACTCAAAACTCTTATCTGGAGCTCTGTGATACTAAACTAAACCATTTTCACACCTTTCATACATAAGCTTACCATACCAGGGCGTTGAGATTGGCCGGTCACATCTAATTGCTTTTACTTGAAAAATACTGAACTGTCTTTTTAAGAAAGTCACTGCTTGTTGTTTGGAAAAATGCGAACTGATCTGGATCTATGCTGTATTACACAATGTAAATATCACTGAAGTCACGTAAACTAATTAGAACGCACAGTGCTTTGATAAACTTCTTTCCTATCAGAAAAGTCAATACTTGTTGATCATGGTGATCTGGATCACTGCTGTTTGGTTACAATGTCAGTTCAATGGAAAAGGGTTATAGAATAAATCAGCACATGATACTCAGTCCAAGGAAAGGCTGGTAGAATAATATAGTATCCATTAAGAACATCCGTATCGGTGGATTGAGAAGCAGTTCACATCAACATGTCACCATCAAAGTTTCACCAGGGTAGACTTGAACGTTGGGCGCCATTTTGTAACCGACCGTCCCGGTAGCTCAGAATGAATGAGACGAAACAGAAGACTCTTAATCTATTTTATTGGTCGATCACAAACTCGATCAATCTATTTATCACAATCACGATCGAACAATCACAATCGCAATCGGGTCTGAACTATGGGCTCTTGACCGCTGTCTCTTACTCTCTCTCCATCATTCTCAGTGAGTGTTAATATTTATAATGAAAAAATGATAGGAAACCTCCAAATATAACTTTTTCTTCTTTCTCTCTCAAATTCATACAAGACTATGATTTTCCTTCTTGCTACAGTTATTCTATTATTATGCAAAATGTGCTCACCCTTTCGACCAATGAAATCTAAATTGACCACCTAATCTGCCTTCAGCTATACCTGTCTGATCTCAATAAAATACCAACAGCACAAAAGATTTATTCAACCTAAAGGCGTTCACCTGAGCAACTAGAAGTACAAAAGATTAATACAACCTAATGTCGCTCACCTGAGCAACTATAGCTCTCCCATGTATTTAAAACTATCACATCTAAACTTGGTTAAAACAATGAAACAGTGAAAATGAACTAATTAAGTTAATTATTTCACTGCTACTAAGACTTAAAATGCTACCTAATGAATTAAATTATAAACAATAAAAATCTACCTCTGCTACACATGAGACACATGTGAGTGACACAGGTCTGTAGTTCTCTGGAAGATGAACATCACCTTTCTTGTACACTGGAGAGATGTTAGCGTTCAACCAGTCTGGGGGTAGCTTTCCTGAATCAATGGAGCGTTGGAAGATGTTCCTCAAAGCGGGTGCAAGTTGACTGGCACAAGTCTTTAACATGACGTTAGCAATCTGGTCAGGTCCTTGGGCTTTGGCCGTATTAATACCCCGGAGAAGTTTCTCAACACCATTTGTAGTTATGTGAAGAGGTGATATAGGTCGTCTGGCTCTCTTCTTGGTGTCAGGAAGTTGCTGGTCGTCGTCATATGTAAAAACGGACTGAAATTGCTTCACTAGTAGCTGTGCCTTTTCTTTGCTGTCGTTAATTAGTTGACCCATCTTCTTTAACGGTGAGACACCAACGCTGTCTTGACGCCGGGATTTGACATAACGCCAAAAGGGCTTAGGGTTGTTTTCAGTAAGTCCCTTCTGTATGACATCGTTGATGTGATTGATTTCGGCCTTCTTGAATGCCTTCTTGCATGTCTTCTGGAAAGCCTTGAAAGAGCCCCACTGGTTTGACTTCTTGGCATGTTTGTATATTCTTGATTTACGCCGCACCATCCTCTTCAAATCTCTGTTATACCAAGGTAGC
>CAXHUL010000412.1:0-38569 GCA_964019695.1 Loripinus fragilis
TAAGTGTTAAGTATGAAGATTGAAGTCTGAACAATGAAGTATGAAGCATGAAATATGAAGTGTAAAGTATGAACTATGAACAGAAGGGTGAAATATGAACTATGAAGTGTAAAGTTTGAATTCTGAACTGTCTAGTTTGAAGTACAAATGAAGTGAGAAGAAACTTGAACTGTGACGTATGATGTATGAAGTATGAACTAAGAGGAGTTTACTGTGAAGCTTTGAGTATGAAGTCTGAACTATGGAAACATAAAGTGGCATTTGAAAGTTCATACTTTATAGCCTATATGTCCCAGTTCATGGTTCACACTTCACAGTTCAGACTTCACATTTCATACCTGATAGTTCCATTTCACACTTTACTGTTCATACTTCACAATTAACTTCACACTTCATAGTTCCAACTTCAAATTTCATACATCATGCTTAGTAATTCACACTTCTAATATCACACTTTAAGATCTTCTTTTTTAATGTTTAAACCTTGTCATCGAAATGCTCTTGTTTACTATACAATAATACATTAACCCAATATTGCAAGATTGATGCGATTTATATTGATTAACAAAAATGTACCATGCAACAACACACACCATTTTTATCAGTGATATGTCACAGTAAGGTGTTTAAAGATCTAAAACCTATGTAGTGTAAACTTTAAAGTGTGACTTGAACTATGAACTGTGAAGAGGGAATTATGAAGTGTGGAGCGTTAAGTAAGGAGTGTGAATATGTACTTAAAAGGGTATCCTTTGGAAGCAAAGAATGCACCAAAGAACTGAAACTAGAGTGTGCATTTTATAGAGTCTGAACTATGAAGAGTAAAGTCTGAACTATAAAGTGTGACATATGAACTGTAAAGTGTGAACTTAGAACAGTCACTTTCTGTTGTATTCCATACATTTAATAATGTATGAAGTGTGAAGTATGAACAATGAAGGTGAAGTATGAACTGTTAACTTTGAATTGTCAGATTTTGTGCCAAATATGAACACTGCCAGTCAAAAAGTGAAGACAAGTTCATACTATAAGCCTTAAGCCAAATTCTAAGTCTATCTGACCTTAATTGTCCTTTTGAGTCCAATGTCATATTGGTAATCTAGAACCCTTGTTAAAATCTAAACTCAGTAGGCAATCATTGTGCCAAATTTGAACACCCTTGGTTGAAAAAATGGAAGAAGTGTTCGTTTTAGGAGTGGAATGACATATTTTAAATATATTTTACCTTGACCTTTTACTCCAGAGTCATATTGGTGATCATAAACCTTCATTGTAATCTACACGTCATAGGTAATCATTGTGCCACATCACCCTCAATCAAAAAATGAAAGAGTTTGTGTTATGAGCAAGTCTGAATGACAAATGGACCGATTACAATATATGTCTAACATATTATCTGACTTAAAGTCACTTTTCTCAAAAAGGATGGATCTAATTTTTTAAGTTTGTTGCAGGCCATTCAGAGCAAACTGGGAAGATCTTGATGAGATTTGAAATTTTAAGACATCTAGGTTGAAAAACTGTTTGAAAAAGAGAGCATGTTTTCTATTTTTCTTACGAGTTAAATGATACTTTACATCCCAGTCAACAAACGTTTGGTCATGTTGGGATGTTTCATCTGCGTTTAACCAGTACTATATAAGCAAAGCAAAATATTTGAGTGCAGAACTGTCTGTTTCTTTAATTATCATCTTAAATGTCTCATTGAGACGGTTCTGTTGAGTACCCACAACATATTTTTTTTTGGATTAAAGATAAGTATTTTTCAATCACACACACTTATCTGGAGGTAGAGGCACTCTTTTTACCCTTTTCTTGCTGTTCACGGCAATATCTGTCATCTGCTCTCTTCTGCTATCTATGTTTTTGGTGGCCTATATTGCAAACAATATGGACACGGATCAAACTGCTCCCTTTCGATCGAACTGTCTGATCAGGGCTCATAGTGTTTGAATTATTAGCAGGATAAGGGTTAATTCAGGCACAATTTGAGTACAATGCTTATTTTGGAATACAAAAATGAAATAGAAAAGTACAGTCAGTCGAATCTCGTAAATTCAAACTTGTTTTATTTTTAAGTATTGAAAATTCGAATTATAGAGAGTTATACATAAAAATATATAACCCCCAAAAATGATTGTTATCATTTATCAAACATATGTTTTGGGTGCGTAAAAGAAACCTCTCAATGAGACATTTCTTTTATGCACCCAAACACATATTTTTTTAAAGACAGTTATAAAAATATTTCATAAATAGGTCCTATAAGCTCTTATCTGGATCCAATGTGCCCCAAATTGATTTCGAATAATTAAGCAAGTATTTACGAAAAAATGGCATTAGAATTTTCGAGGTTTTACTGTAATTATGCCCCCAATTACTTTTCCTGCTGCCAAAAAAGCAAATTTATAGAGAATGTTATCTAGCAAGCAAAATATACAGTTATTAATTGTTACGCTTGCGTTCAGTTATTAAGGGATATCATATTTAGAACGCAAATGTTGCCATCTAACTAGGGATTCAAAAATACATATACAGTTTGTCTAAATGTCAGACAGACATGCTGCACCTCACTGTGACCTCATTATCACAGCTTTCCCCCCACAGTAATTTTTAACCCCCCTCCCCCCTACAGGGATGGTCAGACGATCATTGGGATGATGCACATCTTGAATTCCCCTACAGGACCACAGTTGTCAGAAACATGATCTTCTGCTGTTTGTCTGCAATTCAGGCTTTACAGCCCAGTCAATATATAAATAATGCATGTTAGCTCGAACACATTCTTCTGTCAGATAGAAAAAATGAAAATGTTTTGTCTGTCTTTGGTGATACTTTATGTCCCAGTCAACATACTTGGAACCAGGGCTCACCCTGCCATTAGCCATTATAGTCATTTGCTATTAAAAATGTAGAGTGGCTACGAATTAATATATTGGCTAAAAAGTAAAAAAAACACACTCTTATCTAGGTGGTTCAAAAATTACATATCTGCGAAAACGTTTATTTCGATCAGCTTTTGGATTTTCCAATTCCTGCACACTTTACCATTGTGCCATATTTAACTCTTTGAATGCTGGATTTTTTCAATACCATCAGGGTGTCAAACAATTAGGGTCGAGATCAGGCCCGACAATTTGTCGGGCCTGACCTGGGTCCAAACTGTTTGCAAAGGTTATTAGCAGATGGCAAAAGTCATCGGTTAAATATAGAACAACTGATTGATACTACTTTCTGGCTAAAACCTTGTTTAAAGTCAATTTCTTTTGGCTCCAACCTTTTTTCCATTTGGCTAAAGTGTTGGCTACAACAAATTCTGAGCCAGGGTAAGCCCTCAGACAGATAAAATGAAAACGTTTTGTCTGTCTGTGGTGAAGCTTTACGTCCCAGTCAACATTTTTACCACCCTATCTGGACGTTTCTCGTGTTGAACCAGCACAATTATGCAGATGATCCAATGTCTTGCTCAAGGGCACAACACAGTGCCTTGTGTGCAGTATACTTCTTGAGGGGCTCAAACCAGCGACTCCTGGACTCGAGCTCAAGTCGAACACTACCATCAATAGGCCACTGTGCTCCTCAGCAGTACATGTAGATCTAACCTTAGCCTTACTTAGGCTAATTTCTATGATAGGGCTGTTTCAGCCGAGAAGCCATGTACTCACTCTGAAGATCTCTTGTGTAAACACATCGAGCAATTTATCTGTGTTGACTATACAAAGACAGGTGTCAGCAGGCTCCAATTCCTCACTTTCTCTTGTGTCAGCAGACAGGTCGAATGAAATTATTGTTAAGTCCGTGACACACTCCTCTTGATATATAAAACAAACAATAAATGAATAGTTCAAAACGTGTCGATTCAAACCGAAAGTAGGATCGATTTCGAAGAACTCGGACTCTTTACACAGTCTAAATCATTTCCGGCGACAGGTACTCATCTAAAATAAATTCCCTCCGATACTTTTGTCGATAAATAGTACGTTTTGACAGAATAATAAGCGAATTTTGTTCCGTATGCTGGTTGGGACAGATGAAGGCGGCCATATTTACGAAATTTTCTGAAAGATAAGATCGCCTCCTCCCTGTCGTAAAGTTACGACAATATTTAAGAAAATCTTAGCGAAATCCTTAAGAAATTCATAAGTCGATGGCGTTTGTGAAACGCAAACCGTTCTTAAGAATGAACTTACGAATTTCTTAGCGCTAAGAACGTTAGTGAAACGGGCCCCAGGTCCCCAGCAGCATACTTTAGATAATCGTTTACCAGGCATGCTAATGTATAAAGTTGGCCACCCTTGTCGGGTTGCACGAGTAAAGAGTACATAGGCTATTACACCCGATTCACTGTAGACTAGTCTTATTTGACAGTGTATGACAGCGCTCTGTTTGACACGCCCAGTCTCTGTGTTAGCTGGACGCACTATAACTGAATCAAGCTGAATCAAGAAGGACAAATCCTTCCTCCTAACAAGTATTAGCTTTTCAAAAAAGCTGGCGGTCGTTTAGCCCTATCATTGTATGTATTCTTGCCCACTGCATGCTTCCATTTTGAACTTCTAGAGCTTATTCATGTAGATTTATTCTAAGCTTTGATTATTAACATCTAAACTGTGATTTGTTACCATTTAACACATGCTTCCAGCGAGGATGTTGCTTGATCTTTTGAAAGCACCCGGCTTATGCATGGTATGTTATGGTAATGTATCTAGCATGCGACATATTTGGTTTTAACAGTATTTTATTTCTTTATATACATACAATATTTAACAATTTACACAATCAATGGGCCAGGATCTGACAGTAAGCTAAAAGCTTATACGAGTCATTTCCTGAATAACATTCAGTAGCAGCAAATATATGTGAACAGTGTAAAATTCAAACCATTTTCTAGAGAGAGAGAGAGAGAGAGACAGACAGAGAGAGAGAGAGAGAGAGAGAGAGAGAGAGAGAGTGAGAGAGAGGGAAAGAGAGAGAGAGAGAGAGAGATACAGGGTACACATTGAATTCCAGTTCGTGTATACTAGTCAAATCGTTTTGAGTGTATAATAAAATCTTGAACTTTTAAGAAAAGAGCTGCATTTTCTAGGTCTGTTGCAACATATTTATGGAAAGTCATTTGACAACACTAGACAGCACATTTTTCTTAAAACTGATGCCAGAAAATCAAGGTCACAGTGGTCGCTTAACTGTATATGTACAGACTCCGTGACCCCAAGATGTGTTCACAAACCAAATTTGGAATTCCTAGGATTTATGTTCGTGACACGATTTTTCTAGATCTGATGGCAGTGGTAAAGGTGCGTGACGCTCCATGACCCTAAATGCATTAAGACACGAATTTTGGCATTCCTACCTAAAATAATATAGGAGATATACTCCAGATATGATATGAACACTCAAACACTTAGGACACTAAGGACAGGCAGTTTGATTACTATATGCCTCCCTTTGGGGACATAAACCTGTTTGTCATGACCGTCATAAGACAGTGCCTGTATTCATAGTAATTCAATGTGATCAGATGTGGATGACAATCATATAAGTACGTTTACTGATGTGAAGTTCACTCGCACTCTTTGCCAATCAAGGACGTTTTGACTCTGGGACGTTTTGCTTTCGCCAGCTTTTTTGAAAAGCTAATACTTATTGCGTTTATATAAGCGACAGGACAAATTGACGCCTTCTTTGTGAAATTTAATTCGATAACGAGCTTGCCTCGCGCTATAGGTAGCCCTACAGATTTCACGGACAGTTAACTTCTCGCTGTAGGTCAACCCACGATATTTGGTACCCCACTCGTTGTTCGGCAGCAAATAAAATATAGCATGAGCACGGCATAAAGGTTTGGTAAAAACCTGAATTTGATGCGTGTTTTGATTTAAGTTTATATAAGCGGCCGGCCATGGCCGACCGCAATGATACTGATGTTGCTTTGATCAGTTGATTATCAATTGTCGATAAATAGGAAATTGCAACTGTTATTTAGGAAGCATATTAGTGCTGAAGGGTATTTGTTGGGGACGGATGCTGGCATCCGGACTCAATTCTAACACTAACAGTTTTTCAGTCACGTCAATTTTTTACCCTTGCCAGGCCAAACATTACAATATGCTACACTCCTTGCAAATTTTCAATCGTATAAGTTGCATGTTGTCATTTTTTTGCAATTTAATTAGATGCATGATAAAAAGTCGTATAGATCCTGATTAGTTTGTTCTTGAGAAGCCAACTGATCCGGATCTACAATGTTTTCCAGAACGGGGTATATCCGGACTCCGCAGGATAAAGGCTTGATACGAATTGAACTTCTTTCTGGAAAATGCTACGCGTAAAAAGTTGTTCTTATTTAAATGTTTTTTGGTTATTGTTTGTTATGTTTTGCAGTTTAGAAACTTCAGTTTGGGTATCTAAGCAATAATTTATTACCAAATTGCTAGTTCAAATGCAAATATATTTAAAATTATTACCCTGCGCAGTAATATAACAATGATAGGCATACTGTAAAAGACATAGTTGACTCGCCATTGTAGATTGCTTAAAGTGACAATAAACAAACAAGTTGGCGTTTTTTTACATGGCTATGTATGTTAATAATATAGCATTCATATGAATCAAGATTTATCTCAGTTGACCCCAGAAAGTCGCTTTGATATTGGGGATTAATAATCGTACTCGCACGCGTTCATTTGAAGTTTTACTTTATGCCGATCCCGCCAAGACGATCATGTGATATACACATTTGAGTATTGTTGCCATTGCGTCTATTTATAGCATACACTGACTTAGTATTGGAATCTTGAGTCCATCCGCGGTATTAAATAAAAGGGCATTTGTGAGCCTGCATCCCATTACCGGACTATCACTATCGGCTTGCCAACGAGCCCTAAAACGAACCACCATCCGCGGATGACGGTTGCACTGGCGGATTCAAGGGGGGGGGGGGGGGCGCCTGCCCCCCCAAAAAATCGCCAAATCATTTTTTTAAAATTTGGTTTTTAGCAGCAGCTATTGTTGTTTTTTTCAATTTTAAATAGTCTGATTTTTTTATTGCTCGCTCTGCTCGCAATCGTAGATATCTAGCACTCTGATCTGGGTCCGTAATGTTTGCATCACGAGGACGTTAAATGGTCTAGCAGACTGCAGTTTATAGGGAATCTGCTTATATGCCTTAAGCGCCCAGCAGATGTTAATGGATAGAAACGCATGTGTGGATAAAAAAACACCCTAATTATGCAACACAGAAATTAAAATATCGTAAAGCATTTTTTAAATTATAAATTTTCACTGACGGATTCAAGGTGGCGGTGGTGGGGGTGGGGGGGGGGGGGCTAAAATCCCCAAAGCAAGGTATTTAATATGATTTAAGGAGTTATAGGAGCAGTTTTCTTTTTCAATTATATAAATGTCGGATTTTTTTTCTTGCTCGCTACACTCGGAAACGTAGAGATGCCACACTAAAATACCGTCATTTAATTACTGCCTACCATTCCGTTATTTATGAATACCGGAACGCCGGATGGTTTCTAGGTTGTGCTCGTTAATGCGAGATGGTAGGGTAGGTCACATTGAGGAACTGTTGAAATATAATGCTTTCTGAACAAGGTACAAACTACAGGACGTCGGACGTCGCACTAGAAGTCACCAAAAAGCATCTATTTTTTTTCAAAATTTTCTCGAGAGAGGACCCCCACCCCCGGCACTGTTGGAAATGATTTGGATATCATACTGACGCAAACTTTAGGTTGTTGAGGAAAGCTTTGTGCACCGGCAATAACAAGCTAAATACTTTTGCCCTCCCACACATAGTGGCGAGGACCGTAAAAATACAACTATGACTCACTTTTTCATATATGACAAGCGACGTCGCGAGTGTTTCCGATCAGGTCAGACTCAAACTTGGGTGTATAAAGCTGCAGGGGATAGGTAGAGATTTTGAGAGACAAACTATATTTTGAAATTAGAGTGATCATATAGCGAAAAGACGAAGGATCAGTCTGTACAGAAGGGCAAATAAATATGTTCTTCGCATATTCACAAAACAACTTTTCCAATCGTGCATGATATAGTCTACAAAGCTATTTGAAAGTATCGACGTTCATTTTACCCATTCACTTCAAAATTTTATGACTTTGCCTGTTGAAAAATGAAGCTTTCTGATAAAGAATTAAACTGCATGAAAATGTGCCAGAGGCACCTAAGTGCACCGATTTTTCAAAAATTTCCCGGGGAGCATGCCCCCAGACTCCCTTACCCATGCTTGCCACCTACAGAACTTGCGTTCATGCAATCTGTCAATCAAAACGCTCACATTAACTCTCAAACTCGTTGCTACGGCCCTGAGTATAGATTGGAATTATTTTCGGTGTGTGAAAGTGTGCCAAGTTCATAACGACCCCCTAGCATGGCTTCGCGCCTTCTGCGCTTGCATGAAAATACTTTATGTTTTAAATATTGGCCCCGTCCTCCCTAACATGGAATCCTGGATCCGCCCTTGTGGTCCTATCGTTACAGCGTCAAACATTTGGAATCCAGATTAGCCTCGACGTTTTGTTTGGTCTGATCTGGGTCCAACCTGTTAGCAAAGATTATTATTTTGCAGGCTTCACCACAAGTATCATACCGAATTCTTGGCCACGGATATTGTTCGACTAGTCTTTTCGCGGAGAATAAATAAACCGAAATTGAAGGTAGAGGCTCTCATTTGAAATAGTTAAAACTTATTTACGAGCACTTGTCAGGGCGATTAAAGGCATATATATATATATATTTGAATAGTCACTCTAACATCACATCATGGCTAAGGCATTACAGTACTTAAAATATGCGAGAAAAAATGCAAATACATCATGAACGAATCCTTGAAATCGGGATAATTTGGGATTGCTTGACAATTACACATTTTTTTTACAGAAATGGTTTCTATATTTTTGCGCTTTTGGTGAAACGACATTTACTTGTTTTTACCTGTATGTTAATGATTTTGATTAAATAAGAGTCTATGTTTATGAGAACGAGATTTCTGCCCCTACCCTTTCAACGGTTGCAAGTCTTAACCTCAGAGGTGCGTGAAAAAATACTATAGCGTCCGCGGGGTTCTGTTACCTGGTCGCGGGGCAGGGCTTTTTAGAACCGTTTATCACATATTAATTAAAGCAGCAAGAACTAATTATGGGCTCAAAGGCACTTACATTTTGAAAGCCTGTTTGTTGCTACATGTACCAGCAGGGACAGTCGATACTGGTTCTATTGCGAGTTTGATGCGAATCTGAACCACGGGCTGAGAGCATGCTCCTAATCTTACCGCAGATGCGATCCTTGTCGGCATTGTTCATGGCTGTGGGGTTCTGCAATATGCTTTCTTGTCCGGGGAAATCCTAAAACTCAAAACATCAGAATCATCTATGACAAAAGATAGGTAGTTGGTGTGCTGAACGAATGGATCAATTACAGTTGGATCAGGATGTAGCCATTGGGTTTTCGCTCTTTCTTATTTCTCCATATGCTTAGCAAAATTATCTAGTTTCTATGATAGTAAGATCGCCTGACCAAAGTGTCAAAGGTTGTGAGCAGCAAAATCTAGTTGTTTGTCTGTCTGCCCGTTAATCCGTCTGTCCGTCTGTCTGTCTGCATTGGTTCTTCGTTCTTTTACTTATATGCTCGTTTAACCAGCTTACATGTGTCTAGTGGCTCAGGTGGTTGGAGCGCCTGTCCAATGTTCTGAAGGCTGTAAGCAGCATAATCTAGCCATCTGCCTGTCTGTCCCCTTGCCAATGGCTGTCTGTCTCGCTTTGTCTGTCTGTTTCGTTCTTTGCTCTTTTGACTTTTTTGTAGGCAAGTTTTGCTAGATTATCTAGTATCTCAGGTGGTAAGTGTGCCTGACCATATTTTGGATACTTTCAATTTTTCTAAATACGTAGGCTTGCACCTAGCATCTACTTTTTACCCCCAAAAATATAAGGAATATCAGGCATACCCAAAAAATATTTGAAATTTAGCAACCCCAAAAACATTTTCCAAATCTGTTCCTTGACCTTAAAAAGCCCCAAATTGATAAAAATGACCCCCAAAACGTAAAAGAAGTCATAATTTCATCATACCTCCAAACATATTTATTTTCTGCCCCCCCCCCCTGACCCCTCCTCCCCCAAAAAATGTAATTCAAAATTTTGAACCTCCAAAAAAGGACTGATCCTACTTATATATGATAATATCAGAGTGCCACATCCCCCCACCCCGAAAGCTGACCAGTGTTTTAGAGCAGTATGCAGCAAAAAAAAAGCTGTCTGTCTGCTTGCTTCTCAGTCGGTCAATCAATCAGTCAGTCAGCCAGCCAGCCAGCCCAACCAACCGCTTTAATTTCTTGGTGTAGACAGAGCCACTTTGTAAAAGTGTATTCTTGTTACATAAAAGTATTTGCGTGTCCCAGAGGGCTTGGGAGGATGGTAACTCTATTTTTTTCTTCATACGTTGGGGCTATTTCAGCATCTACCGTTAACCCCCCCCCCCCCAAAAAAAAAAAAAAAAAAAAAAATCAGGACTTTCAAGGACCTCAAAAATATTTGAAATTTCAGCAACCCCCAAAACATTCCTTGACGTAAAGAAAAGACCCTAAAATGCATAGAAATTACACCTAAATATAGTCCATTTCTGTGGTGAACCCCCCAAAATTATCCACAAAATCTTCATATCCTCAAAAAAAATATTCATTTTTCTGAGGGCTAAAGGTCAAAATCTAGGATATTTTATTTTCGTTTTTAGAATGATTTGTATTTGAACAACAGTGGCGAGTTCAACAATGTGAGCGTTTGCGGGCACACTTTAATGATGGTACCTACGAGGGATGTTCGAAATGAATTGCTTATTGTCCTTCATCTCAATATCCACGAGGGGCACGTTAAAAAACCAATATATACCCATGTAGGTTTATTCAAGGTCTACACAACGGTGTATTAATGTACACGTTAGACTTAATGTAAGACACAAAATTTGCCATATTAATACATGCAGTCATTTACCACTGTAATAAAAATAGTTGGTAGACGCGTCGACCAGAAAGATGAAATTAGGGGTTACATCAAAGCTCGCTCAAAACTTGGCTGTTCTTTGAAGCAGCTGATGATTGAACTTTCTACTACGTATGGACCTTCTTGTGTGTCTTATGACACAGTTAGGCGCTGGAAAAATAAAATTTAATCTGGTGTAGTGTCCATTAAATATGCACCAAGATCAGGTAGGCCAAAATTTGCAGCTCCTAAAGAAATCGTTTCAAAAATGAAGGAAATCATTGAAGGAGATGCCAGATTTACAGTTGGTGATATTGCATGAAAAGTAGGCATGTCACTATCAATGGTTCACCTTATTTTGAAGAAGCATTTGAAAGTCTGAAATATTTTTGCTAGATGGGTGCCACATCTGTTGACTGATGAGCAAAACTGACAACGGGTTAAAGTGGACAAAAAGCTGCTTCAAATGTTTAAAACTTATGACAAAAAGCAGTTTGCCAATGTCGACGCAGGTGATGAAAATCGAGTCTATTATTTTGAGCCGGTCAGAAAGGTTAGCAATAAAATCTTGGCCACTAAACATAGCATACGCCCAATAATTGTCAAACGGTCTTTAAGTGCAAGTAAGGTTTGGTATGCAATTTTCTTCTCTGGTGAAGGCGTTGCAATAAAAGTGTCGTTGGAAGAAGGGCAAAAACATCACTGGAAAGTTCTACAAAGGCATAGTACTGGAGAAGCCGCAAAAATATCAAAAACCACGCCCTGTCACTGGTTTTTAACATATCCGTCTTCTACATGGCAATGACCCTGCTCATGCCTCTGAAATAGTTACGTTTTTTTTGTAGAAAGAAAAAGTAACTGTTTGCCTAAACTCCCATATTCCCTAGATCTTGCCCCATGTGATTTCTTTGTTTTTCTGAAATTGAAAAAATTCCTTGCTGGGCGGAAATACCAGTCCTCACAGGCACATGGATCTGCTATTCAACAGTACCTTATCACTGTGCCCAAATCAGCGTACCGTGACGCCTTCAAGAAGTGTTTACATTTGCTGAAGCATTGCAATTCTAGCCAGGGAGAGTTCTTTGATGGCATGAAACGAGCATTTTTGGGCTAACTTGAAATTTGAGGTCTCCAGATAAAAAAAAAGTGATTCTTTTTGTACATCTCTCGTATCTTTATTAGTAATGTGTAAGGCCTGACATCAAGTACAACGAGCACCTTGAGAGCGCTCGCATTGTTGAACTCACCATGGGTACATTCTCTCTTTGACTTTTAACCTGAGGGTTCATTCCCCACAGAGGGGCTAAAGGTCATAACATAGGGCACATTTCAAAAGAGCTATTCTATTTTTCCTACTTATGCAGATATCTTTCCAACCATTTATAAGAAAACATTCATATTTAGGCCTTTGGTATCAAATTCATGGTAGGCTTCCAGTAATCAGCTTCAGAGCCTTGCGTCCATACCTCAGGGTGGGGCTAGAGGAAAATCTAGGACATCTTATTTTTTTCTTTTATAGAACCATTTGTATTCGAAGAACATGTACTATTTCATTTTCTTACTTTCTGTGACTTCAGGCCTTCGGGTTCATGACCAGGGGTTCCACTCTTTGAACAAAATGACTGCTAGAGCTCTAGCTAAGAAACTTCTTTACAGAATTTCCTCCTGAACCACTGGCCCAAAAGCAAGTTAATTTCACAGAACTGTCCCCTATGGTGTCTTCTACCAATTTTGCGCAAATGGTTCCACTCCACTGAACAATGGATTTGCCAAAGCTCCAGATAAGAAATGTCTTTGAATGACTTCGCCTCCTGAACCAATGGTCCAAAATGTATAATAATTTCACAAAATTATCCCTAATGATGCACTCTACCAAAATTAAACAATTGGTTTGGCTCTGCCACTAAAAGACTTCATTCAAGCTTGCACATAATGTCTCTGGTGGCGATTAAGTAAAAGTAGATAGACATAGATATACAAAAGTGGATAGAACTTTATCAAATCAGTTCTTGATTATCATTGATTTCTTTGATTAAGTGAGTGGATTGACTAGGAAACACTTTCCCTCAACCTCATAAGATCTCTAGCCAACAGAAATCAAATGAAAATCTGAAGGAGAAAAAACATTCCATGGTATTTGGAAACAAATTACAAATGTTTAGTTTTGGTTGTGCCAAAGAAAGTTAAGAGAAAACTGTTTACCCCTTACCTGCCTGAAGAGCTTTCACAAACATTTATTGAGGGATCATTTTTAACACTGTAAGCTCTATAATAAAAGCGTTTGAAAACAAAGTTTGATAATTTACTTCTTAAGTTAGTCATAATCATCTGGTTTCTTGCACTGTTCAATAATGGATTACATTTGATAAACTCTCCCAAAAAGGCTGTTTTCGTCCAATGAACAAATGACATTGTCGTCAGAATGATTGCCTTCCCATTTCACTTTGTGGAAATATGTTTGAACCCACATCAGATACGGGACTTCCAGTTTCCATTTGCATGTTATAGAAAAGATATCTAACTAACAACCTCCCCATTTGAACGCTTAAATGCAGCCGTCCCCATCAGTACTCTCAGTGCTTTGATTTTAGTATAGAAAATAAACAAGTGGATGCAGGAGTTGGGGTTGACTGGATAAAGCGAGTTTCAGACAAGTAAGTGTTAGCTTTTTGAAAGAAAAAATCAACCGATATTCCCTTAAATAACAGCCATATAAGGCTATCGCTCGGCCTTTTGCGTAACAAGTTGTACGATAAACATTGGTACAAGCCGCCTAATACAAATATGTTCTTTTAAAATTAAAATCAAAGAATGCACCAAAAAGCTGAAAGTGCATTTTGGCACATGAATTTGTTCATTACAGGCTCTTCGCGGATTTGTAAGCTTGTCTGACTACAGATGCATGGGTTGTGAGTTCAATCATGGCCTGTTCCCATACTTTCTGTAGATCAGTCATGAAATAATTATAGGCCATTCTTCTCCTTCCTCTGTTTCAAGAAGAGTTGTTGTCAATTACAAGTAAAAGTATGTGTACGGAATACTGGTAAGCCGCATAGTCCAGCTTGTCCAGGAAAATGTAGTTAGGTCAACTAACCATCTTGAAATGACCATAGCTGTTAACTGGGAGGTAAAACATCAAGCCAAGCAAATGCTGCACAGATTTAAAGCTGAGGAATGCAAGATATTCATTGGTCAAGATAAGATTGTAAATAATTTCTTACCCCACCCATACAAATGTCTTGTTTGCTGAAACGTCTCAATATTTTTAAGGGTCACTAGGTAGGCAAGTTTCTTTTTAAGTTTTTCAATAGAAAAAAACATGAAAATTATTCAAAATTATCCTATTTAATTTTAAAAATCAAATTAAATAGATCTGCAAATGACTGCTCAAATATACAAATATATAGCTAATGACCAGAGTTAACCTGAAGTTCAGATTAATTTCCAAAGAACACTTTGATTGGGATGAAAGATTGAATACCGGAGCCAATGCCATGATAATTCATGAAAGAGTGTCAGATATTATTACATAGGTTCAGAAAAGAAAACTTTTTGTGCATAAATTTGTGATAAAATTTATTATCCACTAGTTTTAACATGTGTTTTGGGAGCTCAATAGTGTCTTCTCATTGAGACGGTTCTTTTGAGTACCCACAACATGATTATGCCAAGGCTGAGAAATTAGTAAATTTAATTTTCAATTAAAAACCCTTATGATATCTGTAGATCTAGAATGTAGATACATAGTTGATAGGTCAATGGACAATTCAAGTTTTCACCCCATGATTATTTTGACTCCTAGCAAAATTGAATAGTTTCAGTGCACATTTTAATAAGATATGATTAGCCCTTTTCAGTCCAATGGAATTTTCAGGATAGTCCATCTTATGTATTGAGGAGTCACAGGTTATAATTCCCCCCCCCCCCCAATATATTGTACTTCCTTCTCTGAAGATCTATTATGCCTAAGCAAACTGTGTACTGTACTGCTATGTGTGTTATTTGCAACATTAAATAGATTTATGTTTACACACATGTGTTACGACATAAATCCGGTCAGGAAGGAAGAGGGGAAATCTTATTGGAAAATTCCTTTATGCGATGACTATGCTACCAGGGAAAAATAATGCACACAACTAGAAAAAACTTTCAGTACTTTATGTACTAAGAAAACATCCACAACACATTAATATACAATGACACCACCTTCGCTGTTATTTCTGGCTAATTGACCATCCTATACTAGGGCAAGTTGCCACTCCAAGATCATTTGAATTAGAATCAATCGTAGAGTGTCCTGCTCTAGATGTACGTCAACTAGTCAGAAATAAAAGACGTAAAGAATATGATTAACATATAACTTAAGTTCTCAGAGAAAAAAAATTGGGCCCTTTAATACTTCAGTCTCGTATTGACGAGAAATCTCGAGATTATACGCATCTCGCGAACACTATAACTGTTGATATTTCACGCATCTCGCGAACACTATGTCTTCTCAGCCGCACGTTGTCTACTTCAGACAATCGGCGCTGAGGTTCCTAGAATGTGATCGATCCTGTACTTTGGTCGTCACCGGATTCGCATAGAATTTCTTGCGCGTAATGTTGATCATATTTCTAGACGTCAAGTTTAGTATAAGTGGTTCTTCCTATACAACGGTTCCTGATCGTATCCCCACGTTGGGATGTCAGATTCACTTATAACAATTCCAGCCGGTTGGCTCCCAACTCAGTCTATTCTACGTGGTTGGATGTAAAAATTGGGGCCTGATCCACGCTGTTCGTGGCCTGAGGGGGACAGCTAATAAGTGCCCTCAGGTATCAATCATTCGGCTCACCAACATTCAGCCTCCAACGTAGGAGGGGACACAAGAGACGATTCTGCAAAAAAGAATCTACTTTTAGAATCTCAGAATCACTCTGTTGCATCAATAATGGAGTTGTTCGTTTGAAGTTCACAAAATAGAAATAATTTCAGTGGTCTTACTTTTTTAAATTACAGCCTAACCCTATAAGCGCACGATTAGCCCTCACCCGTGGGTGTATGGCTAACGGCTCCCATGGGGTTAGGATGGATTGGCTCTTCTAAATATCCACACTCAGAATTATATAATAGAGAAGTATTTTTAGTGACTGGCCTATGTCAGCGCTAAACAATACCTCTTATGCCAAACGACCAAACCTATACGTTTCAAAATTTTCAATACGCTGTCGTAACGTCACCCTGGTTGAGATGCTATCGCAGCCGAAACATCAAGATCCCGTGGCCTTTTTTCCCTTCTAGGTCACGTTATCTAGATAGTTTCGAGGTTTACAAATACTGATACCAATTCTCTTAAAATTCCAGGAAAACGTTGAACAGTGTGGTGCCGACGTAACGTTTGGACGTTTACGTCGGACATCACCCTGCCCACGCACTAATTTCGTACATGTATAACGTATCAGTTGTAAACAACTAATTATGACCTCACGTCAAACATAACATCAATATTGAGAGATTACATTCTGCTGTTTTATGTGTGTAAAAACGTACAATATTTTTTTACATTTATTTTGGTGTAACATTACACCTACCTAACCTCTAAACATACATGTCAGCTATCACCTTATTTATGTAAGTGTGTTGAAGTGTATGCACCTAACCCTTATTCTTATATGCGTCAGATATAACTTGAGGTGACACATATAGGTCGCTACAGAAAGTCGACTATCACTGGCAGTTAAATCGTCTTTCCAACAACGCCATATAAAATCACAACAACTTAAAATCTAGCTGCTAAAATTGTTTTTCACCTATCGGTCCCTGGTAAATCTTTAAGCATACCATTATAGTTTTATGTGCAGGCCCGCCATGGCCTGTGACTACTTTTGGCCGAAATAACCCAATGAGTCTATCCGGACAGCTTTTACTATAGCCGCAAGAATGGTCCCAGCAGATTTTTATGCACTACGCATGTGCGTAGCTTCATACGCAAGTGCGTAACAATCGCTATTTTCACCAAAAAACGGGACGTTATTGATAACACCCGATAGAACTCGTACACGGAATGCTGGCCGATTCAACAGACAACAAAATAGAAAACGAGTGACTTATTATTTCAATACAATGTGACATGCTAGAGACATCGGGATTCAATGCAATAACACAAATCGCCATAGCCCTGTCATGTACAATTTCAACACAGTAAAAATATATATAACTTCACGTACCTTTTATAATAATGAATAGCGTCTCTATATCGAACCTTTCAACGGTATCTTTAAAATGTCCACTAACAAGAATGGGAAATTCCATCCTTTATATAGTGAAAAGTGCACAAGATCTCCAAGATATTCAAGAAAAGTAACGAAATTGTGCAAGCGTTGATAAATATAGATACAATGAATTCTATCTCAGACAAACCGACCTTTAATTGGGCCTATTAGTAGAAAAGGTACCGTATCGTGGTTCGAATAGGTGACCAGGTGCATACCTAAACCTTTGCGTATTTGATCGTATACGCAACCATCACTGATTCTGTTGTGCCATCTATTCTGCATCGTAACAAAGGCCCTTCCTTTTGGGAGAAAAAGGAACGACTTTTTCTTACGATACACGATGTAGAAAAGAAGAAACAATACAGAATAAATATATAATACAACATATATACACGTGCGACTTAAATGGCGGACTACCTGGAAAGATAGTCTGCCCCCACATTGTCTTGTCCTAGGATTGCCACAATCATAGACATGTATTGTTGAAGCTTTAATGCTCAACACATAAATATGGGGTTGTACCCCTTTAACTTTCATATATGGGGTCGTACCCCTTTAAATTCCTATGAAGTTTTATGTCTATGACATTTAATATATAAGGCTTAATAGCCAATACCTTTTGCAAAGATCCACATGTTACGCATTTTTATGTCAAGTAATCCTATTAATAACTTCCTCCATAATACAATCTTTGCTCAAATAAATCAACGTGACTCTTCACGTTGCAGCCGACATCTGTTGCAAAATTTTATGATCGTGACTTGCTCACGTCAACAGTCTACCGTCATACGTCATGACTTAAATATTCTCTGTGACTCCTCACGTCTATAGTGCACCTCTGTGACTACTACTATGCTATCATAGTTAAAAATATAGGTCAACAATCCAAGACAATAGGGTCATTACACTGTCACACATCTTTAATACTAACACTGACTACTGCTTTCAGTCTCAGTCATATTGCGCCAATAATATGGTATTGGGCAACGTCTACCACTACCATATGAACGTCGTCGTTCTGTCTGGCTTTCAGTCCGTCTTGTACGGCTAACTACTGCCTCCTTAGAGGATATGTTTCTCTGGGGTACACTACAATTATGCGTACTTGTGACCTTTATAATTTGATTTGTCCTTTGACAAGTGGCACAAGATCTACAAAATTGAGCTACCTCCCTACAAACACCGTGTCAATAAAATTCATCTAAGACCTTAGATATAGTTTCCTTTCTGCCTCTATGATTTACCACCTTTCGTGATTCATGGGCTAAATTCATAACGCTATGCGTTAAACTTGAAGGAACTACTAATTGAAGTGAAACATTTGCATTTTTCTTAAAATGTCTATAAATCAAACCATTCCTACGAATGAACTTAGTTTCACCAATAGAGAAACTGCGACTTTTAGTCACACTACCAGATCTACTCTACTTCTAATATCTGCTAACTTAATATCTCACGCTTGCTTCAATACTAATTCTTGCCTGTTCTGGCTAATAAACTTATCTGCGACCTTGACTTTTCTATTCTTTCTCCTATCTTTCCTTGACTGACTCATGCTATTTACCCCTTATGAAAAATGGGTCATATCTGGAAATTTGGACCCCTCAATATTTCCAATGACTAAGTCATGTGCTGGGTCATCAATGCACAATGCATCCGTAGTACCACTAAAAATGGACAATCAATATTGATACGGGCTACTCGACATTTCTGCTGGGAATCATTAATAAGGGTTACACCACACTCCTTACCTATGAACTGATTTTCAGAAACTAAGTTTCTCTTAACAATTACCCCAGTACACCTCGTGTCTCTTAACACCCTGACCTCTTTTACCATTTACGGTACCTACCGCTGTAGGCAACCTTGATCTGGGGAAATGACAAGCACCCTTTTTATCTTGGTGGGGTGATTCTTCCTTGGAAGAATGAGGGGATTCTAACTTAGCTTGATATTCCCTACTACAAGTAATGTCCTCAGCAAAATGAACCCTCTTAACTTTGGCTACGTGTTTACCCGACTGTGCATTCTTAATTTTGCAAAAGTTGACCTGATGTTCGGTGGCATTATTGTTCGATTGTACACCTTTAAGTACACCCTTAATTTTACCATCATATTTCTCACAACTTTTACTTTGCCTGTTTGAATTATCTCCCTTATACTGGGGCTTAACAATGGCAACATCAACATTCGATGACGCCTTCTGATCCAGATTATACCAACACTCATGCGTGGAATGAGCTTTACCGCAAATATTACAGGACAATTTAGGCCTCTTAACTGATGGGGTCTCAACACGAGTCTGCCCTGAACTTTTGAAATCACGTTGTCCGCTTGCGAGGCAATAGGACACACCCCCTGATGCGTCTGCAAATAAATCTGCATCCCTGGCCATATCTCCTAAAGTTTTAAATGATTTGGGTTTCAGGAAAACATACATATCTTGATTAGCAATTTCAAGAAACTGATCACGGGCCAAAAAATTGCAAACGGCTTCAAAATTTTTTTCAACTTTGGCCATAGCCAACCACTTTTCCAAATAACTCGCCATTCTACTGCTAAACTGCCTAAATGTTTCTGATTTTTCAGGCCTACTCTCCCTAAACTTTCTCTTAAACTGCCTTTCTGTAAGGTTGAAATTATTAAGAAGGGCCTCCCTTATTTGTTCATAATCAGACTGGTCGTCTTTGGAAAGTCTCACAAAGACCTCCAAAGCACGACCCTTTAATAAAGCACTTAGATACAAAGCCCACATGGCAGGATCCCATTTACATGCAGTGGCATAGCTCTCGAACCTGGTCAAGTAACTATCCATCTGATCCGTTTTTTCATCAAAATATGGTAACTTGGGAAAACGGGCATTTGACTCCGTACTCTTGGGACCTCCTGAATGTGACAACGATTCTAACTCCAGCTTTTTCATGGCAATCTCCCTTTCAGCCTCAATTTTAAATTTTTCAAAATCCCTATCTTGCTGCCTTTCAATGAAATCTCTCAATTCTTGGCCCTCATAACCTAATTCCCTCGCCAAATCAAAGATTTTATCCATTTTAGCTTATTGTTGGGAATGGTATAAATCCACTATACTGTTGAAAATAAATAAGGGTTCGTTTGTCCCTTTTAAATAGGTATGGGCTAACCAACGTTCGCGCTGGTAAACGAATAATTTTACTAGGGATTTTAATGACGTTACATATGAGTAACGTAAAGTACAACGTATAAGAGATCACCACGGAAAGCTGCCTAGGATATATATCAACCTTAAATAGACCTTCACTAAACGTATTTGACTAAAAAAACGTCATTCATTTTCTCGTATTTACGTCAAGAAATGTATACCTACGCGATATTAATATAAACGCGTTACAGTCAAGTCAACAGTCACTTGTCATAGCAAGACATAATAATTGACTAAAATAATCTTTCTATGAACTTCTTCTAATAATAGAAATCAGTTGAGTGGCGTCACACACTATGACGTCACTGAGGTGATTTAAATTATTAGTACCCTCAAACGATATGCAATTTTCCACATCAGTATCCTTAATTAATAGGAATACAGGGCATAAGCCAATACACAATTATATGGGTCAAATAAAGGTGGACAAGTCTAATAATTAAACTCTGACAAATTTTCCTTGGGTTTTATACCCTACTGGCAATCCACAGAACAAGAAAGTATGGGTCCCCTCAGAATGTTGTGTGATGACTTATTTACATGTGTCACACTTCATCACAGGGGAACGCATGAAATCAGTACTGTGTGTTGACACTCACAACCTTTCTTGTGAAAAAAAACTACTAGTGTGCGCCAGTAGCAACGTCACAGCAGAGAAATTTGCCAATAAAACCTCAAAAATCCCACTTCTGACACCATTGTTATGACATAAAGCCGGTCAGGAAGGAAGAGGGAAATCTTATTGGAAAATTCCTTTATGCGATGACGATGCTACCAGGGAAAAATTATGCACACAACTAGCAAAAACTTTTCAGTACTTTATGTACTAAGAAAACATCCACAACACATTAATATACAATGACACCACCTACTCTGTTATTTCTGGCTAATTGACCATCCTATACTAGGGCAAGTTGCCACTCCAAGATCATTTCAATTAGAATCAATCTTAGAGTGTCCTGCTCTAGATGTACGTCAACTAGTCAGAAATAAAGACGTAAAGAATATGATTCACATATAACTTAAGATCTCAGAGAAACAAAATTGGGCCTTTAATACTTCAGTCTCGTATTGATGAGAATCTCGAGATTATACGCGTCTCGCGAACACTATAACTGTTGATATTTCAAGCGTCTCGCGAACACTATGTCTTCTCAGCCGCACGTTGTCTACTACAGACAATCGGCGCTGAGGTTCCTAGAATGTGATCGATCCGTACTTTGGTCGTCACCGGATTCGCATAGAATTTCTTGCGCGTAATGTTGATCGTCTTTCTAGACGTCAAGTTTAGTATAAGTGGTTCTTCCTATACAACGGTTCCTGATTGTATCCCCACGTTGGGATGTCAGATTCACTTATAACAATTCCAGCCGGTTGGCTTCCAACTCGGTCTATTCTACGTGGTTGGACATAAAAATTGGGGCCTGATCCACGCTGTTCGTGGCCTGAGGGGGACAGCTAATAAGTGCCCTCAGGTATCAATCATTCGGCTCACCAACATTCAGCCTCCAACGTAGGAGGGGACACAAGAGACGATTCTGCAAAAAACAATCTACTTTTAGAATCTCAGAATCACTCTGTTGCGTCAATAATGGAGTTGTTCGTTTGAAGTTCACAAAAATAGAAATAATTTCAGTGGTCTTACTCTTTTACATTACAGCCTAACCCTATAAGCACGCGATTAGCCCTCACCCGTGGGTGTATGGCTAACGGCTCCCATGCGGTTAGGATGGATTGGCTCTTCTAAATATCCACACTCAGAATTATATAATAGAGAAGTATTTTTAGTGACTGGCCAATGTCAGCGCTAAACAATACCTCTTATGCCAAACGACCAAACCTATACATTTCAAAATTTTCAATACGCTGTCGTAACGTCACCCTGGTTGAGACGCTATCGCAGCCGAAACATCAAGATCCCGTGGCCTTTTTTCCCTTCTAGGTCACGTTATCTAGATAGTTTAGAGGTTTACAAATACTGATACCAATTCTCTTAAAATTCCAGGAAAACGTTGAACAGTGTGGTGCCGACGTAACGTTTGGACGTTTACGTCTGACATCACCCTGCCCACGCGCTAATTTCGTACATGTATAACGTATCAGTTGTAAACAACTAATTATGACCTCTCGTCAAACATATTTACATCAATATAGAGAGATTACATTCTGCTGTTTTATGTGTGTAAAAACGTACAATATTTTTTTACATTTATTTTGGTGTAACATTACACCTACCTAACCTCTAAACATACATGTCAGCTATCACCTTATTTATGTAAGTGTGTTGTAGTGTATGCACCTAACCCTTATTCTTATATGTGTCAGATATAACTCGACGTGACACATACAGGTCGCTACAGAAAGTCGACTTTCACTGGCAGTTAAATCGTCTTTCCAACAACGCCATATAAAATCACAACAACTTAAAATCTAGCTGCTAAAATTGTTTTTCACCTATCGGTCCCTGGTAAATCTTTCAGCATACCATTATAGTTTTATGTGCAGGCCCAACATGGCCTGTGACTACTTTTGGCCGAAATAACCCAATGAGTCCATTCGGACAGCTTTTACTATAGCCGCAAGAATGGTCCCAGCAGATTTTAATGCACTACGCATGTGGGTAGCTTCATACGCAAGTGCGTAACAATCGCTATTTTCACCGAAAAAACGGGATGTTTTTGATAACACCTGATAGAACTCGTACACGGAATGCTGGCCGATTCAACAGACAACAAAATAGAAAACGAGTGACTTATTATTTCAATACAATGTGACATGCTAGAGACATCGGGATTCAATGCAATAACACAAATCGCCATAGCCCTGTCATGTACAATTTCAACACAGTAAAAATATATATAACTTCACGTACCTTTTATAATAATGAATAGCGTCTCTATATCGAACCTTTCAACTGTATCTTTAAAATGTCCCCTAACAAGAATGGGAAATTCCATCCTTTATATAGTGAAAAGTGCACAAGATCTCCAAGATATTCAAGAAAAGTAACGAAGTCGTGCAAGCGTTAACAAATAAAGACACAATGAATTCCATCTCAGACAAACCGACCTTTTATTGGGACTATTAGTAGAAAAGGTACCGTATCATGGTTCTAATAGGTGACCAGGTGCATACCTAAACCTTTGCGTATTTGTGCATATACGCAACCATCACTGATTCTGTTGTGCCATCTATTCAGCATCGTAACACATGGATGTAACCTTTCTTAATTTATGAAGTTAAGTCCAGTTTTTGAAAATTTAAAAATGCATGGACTGGTCAAAAATCACTAATTTGTGTACTCAATAAGATTGCCTGTTGGCAACTTAAAAAAAGACAAGAGAGTAATAATATGAATAATTTGATTTGAATCTTTACATCCCATCAACAATCTTTCAGGTATGTAGGGACAGGTCTTCCTGGGTTGAACCAGTACTAAGCTCAGTCAGCTTGGATTAATGTGTCTTGCTCAAGGACACAATGCACTGACATTGGTGAGGCTCAAACCTGCCGCCCCTAGGTCTTGAGTCAAGTGCTCTACCACTGAGCCACTGTGCTCCCTAATAAATAAGGTCTTATGGTGGCCTGTTGGCTGCCCTCAAAGAGGAAAATGGTTTTGTCATCAGATAACATCACTTTATTTGTATGTCCCTGTTATTAAAGTTAGGAGTCAAAATGATATTGGTTTCTGTGTATGTGAGACTGTGAGTACTGCAAATTTGGAGATAACTTTTGAACCCCATGGCCTAGAGATTCATATTTCACATTAGATGCCCTGTGAGAAGAGCTTTGCAAATACATCTATTCCAATTGACCTTTGACCTACTTTTCAATATAAATAGATAACTGTTTAATGGAGATGAACTTTTTCATATGTTCGAGGGGTGTAAGTTTAGGAATTTTCTTGCCCTTTTAAGTCTGTGCCAGGCAACAATGCCTTTGAGGAAATAATATGTAAATATGCCATTATTTCTCAATTGGGGAATCAGGGGCCTGCAATTAGCCCCAAATAGTTATGATGTAGGAAAATCCCTGAAGTTTTTATCAACACACTTCTTATTTCTTCTGTTTTCATCATAGTATTCAGAGGAACAGATAAGCCGCTTTTTTGGTTATTTAAGCAATTAAATTTGTAAAAAAAAGCGATTATTTTCAAATAAAGGAGTGATAAAAAGCAATTTAATTTTGGACAAGCAATTGTTTTCTAAATAAAGGGGTAACGAAAAGCAATTTAATTTTGGAAAAAGCAAACAAAACCTAATATAAACTCTTAAAATCATGCTAGCTTACCTCCTGTTCTGCATCATACTTTTGTTGTGATGTTCTCTTTTGTCACAGTCATTTACTTAATTTCTACTTTGATACAAGCAAGTCATTTGTCAGATACCGGCTAAAGTATATTTTGTGGCAGTGTTCCATGGCTGTACCAGTACTGGCCAGGAGGGTTTATGTTTTTTGTGGTTCTATGTCCAGGCACTCCCAAAGGCTCAACCGGCAGTAGTTCTGGTTTTAAAAGGGCAACGGCTTAAAGTCTCATCCAACAGACAAAGTATTTGCGCAAAGCACTTAGATCTGTGTTTCTTCCATTACTAAGATTAGGTCCTTATAAATAAGCAATTTAAAAAATATATGTGGGGTAAAAAGTGTGTATAAGCAATTGTTTTTGAAAAAAAAGCATTTGATAAAAATCTAGTGGGGTAAATACCCAATTGAACTGAAAGCTTATCTGGACCTCTGGTATTCAAGATAAGATCAGATTTCACTTAGATGGGGTTTCAGGTTATAATAATAAGACAAAAGGAAAATAGCATCGGCAAATGAATCACAAAAACTGCAAAGGGGAGTAACTCAATGATAAATTGCTAATGAGCAAATGCTTTCTACCACTACATATTCTGCTGTTATAAATGTCTGTACCTACACAATTCATATTGAATTCAATTTGTTCCTGCATTTTTGTGTTCAATGGCAATGACTGGTGTTTAAAGGTATGTCATTTTTATTAAGATTTATGTATCATTTGAGCATGTCTGTGTGGCTGGATATTTCAATATACCAATACTGCATTTTGGATATATATTTTCCAGTATTATACATGTAAGTGCTTCACAAAAACATCTTATTTCTTCTTTTTATCTTTCAATATAAGCTACATTTTCATTTATAGGTTTTAACGTTATGATCATAGGACACAATAATTATTAAGCAATGTCAACTAAATTTCAAGAACTACAAAAAAAACTCACTTTTTTTTCAATGAGCCCATTTCAGTCTACCACAATTTATCCAGTAAATGACTGTATATTTGTAAAATTCATTATTGAATACTAATTGCGTAACTTTAAGTTTAAGTAAAAGTCTTTAACATGTTTAGATTGAAAGGTGCATACAAGTTAATACAAGCTTATGTATAAAAATCCGACGTACATATTGACAGCCACTTCAAATAAGTGTATTTTTAATGCATTGTGTATGGTAATTAAGTTTTCCATTGTATGAATTAACAAAATAGATGTGTACCATATTTGTTTATAATTTAAATATAAAAATATTTCAAAGATTAACATTTAATATAAGTGGGTGGGGTAATTTGACCCCATCTTTAGCTGAAAAAATACAAATTCTATCGGGCTGATAGCTGACTTGGTCATATATTGCAATAATACAATTAAATTGAGAAAACAAAATGAAAAAAAAAAAGAATTATTATTACCAATTTAACTAAATGGATGACATTTAAATTTAATACTTTTTTAAAATTTAGGAACAATTGGTCGGAATTTTGAAAATGAGGGTATTAATTGCACAGTGGCTGACTGTACTGTTTACATAGTACAAGGTATTTTGTCATTGCTGATATATATCTTTTGCCAATTATAGCATCCTTTTGGCTACAGTCTGGTTTCTAAATATGGTACATTTTACAATATTTTAGAATTGTAGAATACCTGAGGAGTTATCTCCTCTTTGTACCGATGGTGGTTTTATTTCTGTTTAATGTTTCTAAGTCAGTTTCACAGTATAATATGTCTTCTTTCAAACGAAAACATTGATTTATATCACTCTAAAGTGCATCTTCCTTAAAAGGAGCTTCAAAGTTGCGATTTTTTTTTGCTTAAAAAGCCCATATTTAAGACTGGGAACCAGCAAAAACAGTTTTAGCCATATTACGGCTCCTGGAAAAGGTAAAACGGCAAATCAAAAGTGTATTTGAATATAACTTTTGATACTCTTTCACCACTATGGGTATGAACTAAATCTGCCGACCTTGCTTGTGGACCATTTTGCATGGTTTTCTCAGAGACTGGGTGTTAAAATATAGATCTCTAAAAGCCTTAAATTTGGTCCAAAATGGCAATTTCTCTATTTTAAGTCTACTTTGTTGGCCATTTTTGTTACCACAGCATGGTTAAATTTAAACAAATGCCAAAAATTTACACTTCAATATTCTTCTTATAAACCAATCAAACGAAATTGGGAAAAGCAATTTTTAGTTTTTTGCTCCAGAGTGGGCCAAATTAATCCCTAAATGCACGTACATCTTTATACAAAATATTCTGGTCACGTGACCAAGATTGCCACCATGCCCATATATGGTAAAAACCGTTTAAAAAATCTTCATCTCTAGAACCAGAAGGCTGATGACATTCGGATCTTTTATGTTTTTGTTCTGTCTTGTGTTTGCTATGTCTTTGTGCGTGTCTGTTTATATGTGTTTTGTGGTCACCTGCTGGGAAAGGGCTGAACTCTTGGCTCTCGTTTGTGGTGTCTACTGTGAGTTTGTCACTTTCCCATTGGTATCCTGGGTCAGGTGTGTACTTGATTGTATCGATTCCTGATCTTTGCACCCTTACTTACTTTGATTATCAGAGTTGTTTTGTCCGTGCTGTGTGGCGACCCTAAAAAGTCTCCCTGCACTTTCATTTAATGCTCTTATTATTTCAAGCCTCAGGATTGTGTGTACAATCTCCTTCCATTATTCCTGTCCCTGGATATCCTCTATGTCTTTTACCGCATTTAAGATCACTAGATGACCGATTTTCATACCCCGCTGTATAACTTCTGCTTTCTATATACCTGTGGACTTTTATTAGCCATTTGGATTATGGCTTGCATTTGTTATGCCTTCCTTTTAAGGACTTATTTTAATACTGGCTTGTCATTTTAATAACCGGTCTGTTGATTGCTTGTCTTGGGATGGTACTAACCCACACAACTTTTAATGATGAGAACGAAAATAACAAAATTACATTTATCTCCCATTAGTTTACATTCGGCGTCCTCTGTTCGTATTCCTAGTTCAGTTTACAATTTTCGGGATATGCTTCCTACCATTAGGTTATCTCCTCTTGGGTCACCTATTATCAGGAAGTATACTAAACCATTTAATGCATTCAAAAGACGCGGAATGTATCCTAATGTTTCTAAGTGCAATGCCAAGAGGTGTGTCTGTTGCACACATTTATGTACTAAAACTACCATTACATCAACTGTAAATGGTAGGCAATTTTCCATAATTAATAGTAATGATTTGGACTGAACTTCATCTGATCTGATTTATGTTATAACTTGAACTGAAACTAATTGTGGAATGCAATATGTTGGACAAACTGGCCGATCCCTTAAGACTAGGTTTCGTGAGCACTTTCCTAAATGAAAAAGCCTAAAAAATTTGACACATTTCTTTATCGCCATTTCAAAAATAATGGTCATTCACCTAGTAAAATTGTGATTCAGCCGGTTGAAAAAATTATATATGATCCAAATTCATCAACTAGATTAAAAAATATAAAGAGACATGAAACTGAACTTAAATGGATTAAACTTTTGCAATCACCTTTTCCTTTAGGCTTTAATGATAATATAGACCATGAAGGTAACATTTCTAAAATGCCAGATTTTGATTTTTTTCTGTTTTGGAATGTAAAAAACGTAAAAGTAGATCTCATGGTAAACGTAAAAATGGCAACATTAAGCGCAAAATTTGTACTGAAAAACGCTTAAATACTTCTCTAAAGGATTTTTCTTTGGCTTTAACTAATCATGGTTGGCATGGCTTATTTTCAT
Organism: Loripinus fragilis; assembly: GCA_964019695.1. Lineage (NCBI taxonomy): Eukaryota > Metazoa > Mollusca > Bivalvia > Lucinida > Lucinidae > Loripinus > Loripinus fragilis. The sequence continues at coordinate 28,506 of CAXHUL010000412.1, forward strand.
TTTTAAGTTCCTTGCCTATCTCAGTTTTACGCAATTTAGAGTTAGAGGCTAATAAACTTTAAGATAGAGCAAACAAATTATATATAGCAGCACTCCTTACAAGGTGTTATGTTCAACATTTCCTTAGTCCTTATATCGATTCTGAGGTCAACCAAAAACGACATTTTAGCAAAATTCCATTCATTAACAAAGGTATGGAGTTTATTGATTTACATAGTATCTTCAAGGATGATTCAGTGATTTCATCTATTCCAAATTACTTTAATAATTCTGAAACTCCTATTATTTGTTATAAATATAACAAACCAATTAGGTCTACTATGTTTAACTTTAATAAAATTGTAAATGAATTAGACATAGATTCCAATACTCCTGCCTCCTGAGATTGTAAAAATTCTAATTATTTATATCCCTTTACAGGACATGTTATTACAGGTAATCTAAATGTCATTCCTGACGCTAGAGTTCGCAATATCATTTCTAAAGGTCCTAAATATAGTTTTCACTCTAATATTGATTTCTCTAAATGTCGTAGAGAGATCGCTGCTTCTTTAAATGACTTTAGTAATCGTTGGTGCAAATGGGATAATGTTGAACCTGATGCCTTGAAGGATTGGAAGATTAACATTTTTAAAATTATTGATACACGTATTTCATTTTACTCTCGTAATACACATCTTTTGCCCCCTAAACCTAAATCTTCCTTTCGTCATCTTAAACGAGGTATCCAGGATTTTCATATGAACTATGTTTTGGTTCCAGCAGATAAAGCTGCTAACAATGTCGTAGTTGTTTGACGATTGTATTATATTAATACTCTTAAGCGTGAGCTTGTTGACACTAATGCCTATAAACTGCAGCCTTCTTTAAGTGAGAGGGTAATTGTTGATGGGCATGGTTGTCATACAGCCCTACATTTTGGTGTCAAAGCTAAAGAAAATCAAGACAAAGTTCCTACGTTGTACTGGTTACCTAAACTCCATAAAAACCCCTATAAAGCAAAATTTATTGCTAATTCTAGTTCGTGTACGACAACAGAACTTTTTAAAATTTTAACCTCGTGTCTTACAGCTGTTAAAAACATGTTATCAAATATTGTGAAAAAGTATATGAGAGATCTGGTAAAAACCTATATTGGTCTATAAAAAGTTCAGGTGACATTTTAGATTAACTTAAAGCTAGAGATTTCAATGCGACCAGTTTGTCTACTTATGATTTTTCTACTCTTTACACTACTTTGCCTCATAATTTAATTAAAGATAAATTTATTGATCTTATTGAAAGAATCTTCCAGAGAGAAGGCTCTCCTTACCTTGCATGTAATGACAGAAATGCATTTTTTTACTTCAGAAAAACCTAAAAAAATATCATGCATGGTCGTGTCAAAATGTATGTGATGCGCTGACCTTTTTGTTGGACAACACTATTATTCGATTTGGCACCAAGCTCTATAGACAAGTAGTTGGGATTCCTATGGGCACTAATTGTGCTCCCCTGGTTGCTGATTTATTCCTGTTTTGTTATGAGAGGGACTTTATGATGTCTCTTTCTGATGATAAGCAGGCTGCGTTTAACACTACTTCCAGATATTTGGACGATATTTTAAATATTAATAATGTTTATTTTGACAATATGGTTCGTCAAATATACCCTTCAGAGCTCCAATTGAATAAAGCCAATGACTCTGATACCAAAGCCGCATTTTTAGACTTCCAATTGTCAATTTCTAATGATATTGTTTCTACCAAAATTTAAGATAAACGTGACGACTTTGATTTTTGAAATTGTCAATTTCCCATTTTTAGATGGTGATGATCCTCGTTCTACATCCTATGGAGTCTATATCTCTCAACTAATTCGTTTTGCTAGAGCATCTAGCTATGTTGCTGACTTCAACACTCGCAATAAATTGTTAACTCAGAAACTTCTTAAACAAGGCTATCAGTATCATAAACTTCGCAAAACATTTTCAAAATTTTATAGACGATACTATGATTTGATTTCTAAATTCTAAGTTGGACTTAAATCTCTCTTGCGCCAAGGACTTTCGGAACCTGATTTCTTTGGGGGCTTGGTGTATAAATTGAAGAAGATTGTTGGCTCTAATAATTTTTCAGCGCAGTTCATTAAAATAATTTCCCATTATAAAAAGATAGGCTATAACATTGTATTTCAACAGACTGCATGCTTGGTAGTCAACCCAATCACGGTTGGCAACTTTGCTTTCCTCTTTAATGGCACGCTGGTGGGTCGGGCTTCAGACTCTATGATGGTTCTGACTTAAAGACTTATCTATTTATGAGATGGTAGGAGCCTGATGCTTTGGCTGTTTGTCGGGCCCACCGGGGTTTACCTGTTGGATTTCTTTTGCTCCGGTATTCAGTTTTATTTACTGTTGAGTCCTTATCTTTGCTTTATCTCCTTGTTATATCTTGATTTATATGTTTTAGGAGATGATGCATTGATAAGTTAGGCGTCTTTCATGCAAACCAAATATCTATGTGTCTTGATCCACATCTGAATTAAGGGTGAGGTTGGCGCCGTTAAACCGGTTTAAGCCCTCCAGTAAAAGTATTTTCACTGACCGTTCCAAGGTGGTGCTTCTTTTGTGGATCGTTTTTGTTGGTTATGCTTCATGTTGGTATGTGTTGTTCTTTGAAGCCTTTTGGTCACCTGCTGGGAAAGGGCTGACCTCTTGGCTGCAGTGTGTGTTTTGTTTTGTCACTTTCCCAAATGTGTTCTGGTCCACATCAGAATCAAGGGTGAGGTTGGCGCCGTGAAACTGGTTTAAGCCCTCCAGTAAAATATTTTACTGACCGTTCCAAGGCGGTTCTTCATTTGTGGATCTTTTATGTTTTTGTTCTGTCTTGTGTTTGCTATGTCTTTGTGCGCGTTTGTTTATATGTGCTTTGTGGTCACCTGCTGCCTCTTGGCTCTCGTTTGTGGTGTCTACTGTGAGTTTGTCACTTTCCCATTGGTATCCTGGGTCAGGTGTGGAACTTGATTGTATCGATTCCTGATCTTTGCACCCTTACTTACTTTGGTATGTAGCAGTGGGGATGGGAAGCCTATCAAGTTTGTTCAAATGATGATGCTAGGTTTACCTTGACCTACTGAACGTCAAGGTCAAATTTGCTTCCTAATGCATTTAAATGGAATTTTTTTAAAGGTTGATTTTTTTGAATACTGTTGAAGCCAAAGTCATTATTCTTACTTGATATGTTAAACCTAGTGAGTTAATGGCTATAAGTAAGTTTCAAAGGTTGACCTATCAGCAGTTCGCTCAAATTGGAGTTCCATCAACATATTACAACATAGTTTTCTCAGAAACCACAAAAAGTAGTATATTAAGGGCGCCATGTTCCTTGATTGCTTGCACTCATTAGAATAACATAGACATGTTTCCCGTTTAAACAGATTAAAATGCTAATCTGTCTCATAAGCATATAAAGGCCATGTCTCCCGCAGACTTTTCATCACCAAAACACATTAAAATGATAATCTGAAGATTATCATTTTAATGTGTTTTGGTGATGAAATGTCATCGGGAGACATGTCCTTTATATGCTAATCAGAAAGATTAGCATTTTAATCTGTTTTGGCGGGAAACATGGCTGTGTTATGCTAATAAGTGCGAGTGTGAGCAATCAAGGAACCTGACGCTCTTTATATACTACTACTAAAAAAAGTGAGTATGATCAGGAAATACCACAATGACAAACCGCAGACAACACCATGGCACTGCGAGGAAGAGCCACTCAACCACCATGAGACACCAGGAATACAAATTAAGCAAAGCAAACAGCCCTCTCTTCCCCATCAAGATGATTGCAATTGAACTCAAATTTCATATGAAGACAACTTATGATAGGTTAGCCAAAATTGATACAAATTATTCTGGTCACATGGCCAAGATGGCCACCACACCCATATATGGTAAAAACCCTTTAAATATCTTCTTCTTTGGAACCAAAAGGCCAATTGCTTTTGGACTTGGTAAGAAGCATTGGTGGGCCCTTTCAAGGTTTGCACAAATGCTGAAACTAGGTAGACCTTGAACCGCTTCATGTTAGGTCAAATTTGATTCCTAATGCACTTTTATGGGGAAAATATTGAAATGTTCATTTTTTTTCAGCGGCAGCTGTCTATAATCAACTTTACTCTAAATTATCCACCAATCAGAAACAATCTTACATCTGCAAGTCTGCTATATATACTCATTGAAACGGACTATCTAAATTATCCACCAATCAGAAACAATCTTTCATCTGCAATTCTGCCATTGTCTTGCACAGGCGCGATACTAAAGATACTAAACAGTATTTGATAAAATGCTTCCGGTCGATGACAATGGCAAGTCTGCTATCTATGCTCATTGAAACAGACTATAATTTCAAGAAAATCACAGCAGTTTTCTTCGGGTCCTGTTTAAAAGAATTCCATTCTGTCTGGATTTGCCTGTTTATAAAACAAAACGCAAAACTTTTTCAACATAATCACCTTTTGTTTGAAATATGTTGGGGCTATTTGTTTTGTAGTATCCGGCTCAGCCCGGTTGCCCATTTCACCCGGTTGTGTCTAAAAGCTGTAAACGAACCGAATTCGGCCGAACCTACCGAACTTACCGAATATTCACTGTTTAAACCTATTGATTAAAGGTATGTGATTTTCTTTATATCCCTTTAAGTTTTTGGCCAATATCTCTGTATCCTTAAAACCCCTTCCAGTGCCTCACTAAGAATAAAGGTGTCGTTTAGTTGTCTCATAAAGTGTCGCCGAATTGTCTCAAAATCTGTCCACGAGTTGTCTCAAAAAACGTCTCGCCTTCGGCGACATTCCGGTATATTTCGGTATGTTCTGCCACCAAGTTTCTTTGTAGTAACTATAAATAGCCTACGCATGTAGATAAATACAACGGTCTATATATAGATGCCAGATTAATATCATTACAAGGTTAGCTTTTAAAAAAGCTTAGAACCATCGCATGGAGTTTTACAGTTATTAAAGAAGAACGTTTATAGGGGAGACCGGGGCTAGTTCGGCCTCGGGGCATGTTCGGCAGTGGCTATATTTAGCATGTAAACTAAGATATGGGGCCGGGAAACATATTTGTAAATTACTTGTGACGAGTTTGTCTACATGAGTAGGCCTACACAATGGCTGCATTTGTTGAAGGGTAGGTTGATATTGTACCAGAAAACTCGTTTTCTTGCATGATTAGTAATTTTTTCATAGTAATTTTTGCTTTTAATTCCTTTCTTTCTATCTTTACTGGTTTCGCTCATACTTGAGCATTACACCAGAGATTGCGAATTTGGAAATTTTGATAAAATAAAAAACAAAAACAACTCAAAAACAAAACAAAAACAACACAAAAAACACAAAAACTTTTGGCTGAATTTTTGTTTAAGTAAGGAGTGCCCTCTGTGGACTGGGTATTGGCCACAGAAGGAGACAGACTATTCCAATGTGGAATAGTTCAGGGGGAAAAGAAAATTCTTCAGGGCATCATTGTATGTCTGGTGTCTGCGGGTTGAGCACTATGTGATCATCTCGATCGTAGTTTTCAAACGGTGAGCAGGGGTCATATACTTGTCTTTTCAATGAACACAGCTCCACAATGAATCTTGTGAAAGAGAAACAAGGAAGACTGGTCCCTCCGGGCCTCAAGAGATGGCCATTCAAGCTCATCAAGCACTACGCCAACACAACTCGTGTTTCACCATCTCCTGCAGGTCCAGCGGGCTGCTGTCCTCTGAAATTTCTCAATCTGATTGTTCTGAAGTTTCGAATGAAGGCTCCAAATGGGTGCTGCATACTCTAGTTTAGGCCGAACCAAAGTTTTGTATGCAACTTCCTTAGTACTCCTAGGTGCAAAAGCAAATTTCCTGCGAAGGAAACCAAGTGTCTTAGTTGCTTTGGAAGAGATTTCTGAGCAAGTTGACCCCAATCCATGTTATCAGTAATGGTGATACCAAGTTATTTTGCCGACTGAACATTTTCCAAAGTTTGATTGTGTAGTGAGTAGTCGAAGAGAATTTGTTTGTGATGCTGATGCCGAGTCACTCTCATTGAGTGACATTTGGCTACATTAAATTCCATTTGCCAATCGGCTTCCCACTGTCCTAAGCTGGCGAGGTCTTCTTGCAAGGCCAAACAATCCTGAAGTGAATGTATATTCCTAAACAGGACACAATCGTCTGCGAACAGGCGAAGAGAAGACCTGATGTTATCCAGCAGATCATTTATGAAGATGAGGAACAGGACCGGACCTAGGACCGATCCCTGGGGCACACCGGATAGCACTGGGACTGGATCTGAGGCTTGACCATCTAAAACAACTTGTTGAGTGCGCCAAGAGAGCCACGAGTTGATCCACTTGTGGGTGGATCCTCTAATCCGATAATATTCCAATTTGTGAAATAGCCTCCTGTGCGGAACCTTGTCAAAGGCTTTAGCAAAATCCATTATGATTAAATCTGTCTGTTTGGTGCCCACGATTCACAGCCCCATCCAGGTTGCTGATGATGTTGTGCGCAAACTGGACCAACTGGGTTTCGCAAGACCTCTGACTTCGGAAAAGATGTGTTAAGATTCTGATATAAATTCTATATTTTTTATTACGAAAGGATTATGTGCTTTGATATAAAACATTGTTAATTTCTTCTCCTGCATCTTAAAATGAGCTGTCACGTGTTATTTGGAAATAGTCCGTCATTGGCAAGTTCGGCTACTTAAGTCGGAGCAAGTTCCAGTGAAGTTCGGTCCATAGCCAAACTTGCTCCACACTTACAAAAAATACATGCCATTATTATTATTATTATTATTATTATTTTCTATTTTATTTTGTTTTTACATTAAAACGAGATGTATTCAAAGATTGGAAAGAAATAAGTTAAAAAAAACTCTAAACCCATACAAACCTAGCGCCTTCCTCTGGGTCATTGGTACACAGTAAAGACCCAGATCAGACACAACAGAGTGAGGAGTCTGATCATGGTCTCCACTGATTGTTTACAGAATATAAAGTTTGATGAAAGTTACTTGATTCCAAACTGGTTCGTCCGATTGATAAAGGTGGGATATTTTATTTGGCATTAATGGGTTAGGCAGGCCCAAGAGCAATTCAACGAATAAATTGGCCCAAAAAGCAAGACGATAACTTGGACAATTCATTACGACATTTTAAGCCAAATTTTTGTTCAATTTGTATTCCGAAGAACCAACTTGGATAGTTCATATGTTAGGTTAATGTCGTTACATATTCTTGGCCCTTTGCAATTCCAACTACAGAAGTTTGACTGTATAATATTGGCCTTTGTCGAACTTGCCCCGAAGGGTGGCCGAACTTACCCCATTGCGGGCCAAGTTCGGTCACCATGACCTGATCTCCTTAAATAAAGATTACCCTTTATCGTATAGAGACACATGTTGTGAGTTACCGGGACTGGTACCGCCCTATTGTGCCTTACTTAAATATATAGGTTTCATAGACCTAGGTTTATTAGTCTTTCGAAAACTGTACATTTTCTAAAATGGGGCCGAACTAGCCCCGGTCTCCCCTAGTGTTTTTATATTGCATTTGCCGAAGCCACTATTTTCAGTGTTTCATGTGTTTCAAGCTCTGAGTATTTTTGTTTTAGTTAACGATTTGTACATAGGTGATCCATTGGAAGCAAATAAACTCAGGAAATATGCATATTCCAGTAAGACTCAGCTCATAAACACACTGAATAGTGGTAGAGTTAACCTCCGCCCCAACCGTATTCTTCAATCGAAGTCAATGCACATAATGCCTAGGAGGCATATTGTGACTGACCCATCAACATTTAGTTATTTCATTACTTAAGCCTCGAAAGAAATATTGCTTCGAGCTTTAGCCTAGAAAATCCGAAGGCTCCACGTTTGATCAGGATTCAAGCTCAGTGGTAAGGCAGTGATTCATTTACAATTTTGGGCTTATGGGTCCTGGGACTCGCTGTTTGCCATATCAATGAGTCCCAACTGCAAACTTATGAGTCTAGAACACTATTTTTAATGACAAGTCTGCAGTACTATTGCATCCTGGGACTCGCTGAAATAAAAACTTTGCATCCCAGAGACAAAATGATGCGTAAAAGATACAGGATGCGCAGGTAACAAAATCACTGGTCAGGTCTCTAATTGGCCTTTTCGTTTTTAGAAGCAATCCGGATTCCAAAATTTATCAACATCGCTCACGCAATGGTGGAATTTTGGAAGTAGCTTGATCGACGGGGAGTTTGAGAAAGAACAGTAAAAGACACTGCTGCTGGGGAGTAATCAACTTGCTTATGGAACAGGCCCGAATCGAACATTTTTAATCCCTTTATTTAATATTAAACATGAAATATACATATAACTCCAAACATTCTTAGTTATGAACTACTTATAATACTGCAATAGTGTAACAGGGGCTTTGAAACCTACGCAGCCAGATCAATGCTTAAACTTACACTTCTCTTTTACAATGCAACTCCTCCACCAACTGACTTTCCAGACTAATTACAAATTTTCACTGTGTCCCTACAACAGGCTTACAATACACTTTATCCCTTTGATCTGCAAAAGACATCGTTCACATACCCTGAGTCAAACTTTCATGTTGGCAACCTTCAATTTTTCACCTCATTCAATCAATCAACATCTAACACCAGTCTTTTGTGCATAAAAAAACATCTCCCAATTACAGCAGGACTTTAAATGTATGTTTTTCTTTGAATGCCGCTGAATATCTTTTTTAAAGATATTTCTTGTTACATTTGTTTAGGCCGAAATTATAATACTTGCAAGAAATGTTTAACCTAATGAGAATATGGTTTAATATAGTACCAAATGTCAAGCTGACCTGTGAGCTTTTATCCAAGGTCACTCATCTGGACTGCCACATAACAATCTAAGCATCTTTTCCTCAGAAATCACTAGGCTATTTAATGGAGTACTCATTAGAATGTTTTAGGTCACTTTACCAAAATGGCCACAACTCCAATATTTGGTAAAACAAAATATATTTCATTATAAGTTGTAGTTGTCCTTGACCTATTTTAACATTACTTAGGAGATCAGCTGAGCGCTTCAGGACCTTCAATCTCAATCTCAATACACATAAGTGCATCATCTAAAAAGATCCTGCATCTAAAATGGTCCTGGTATCTATTTTGGTAGCTTATCAAATGAAACTGTTTAACATTTTAATGATTTTATATGAGGTAGTTTAATTTAAATGTAACATAAATGACACTACAGTGTGCCCAAATAACCTATATATATATATATATGGAAAATAGTCACATCTGGTGTGCCCCAGGGCTCAGTCCTGGAGCCTATTCTCTTCATAATATATGTAAATGACATTCCTGACAGTCTTCAAAATTTTTGTAAAATTGTAGCCCCTGTTACACTATTGCAGTATTGTAAGTAGTTCATAACTAAGAATGTTTGGAGTTATATGTATATATATATATGCATATACGTAAATATTGTGAATTTTCCACATTTGGGCACACTGTAGTGTCATTTATGTACGTAGCCCTGCAATGATGTGGATTCACATTCGTGCTAGTTTGGTCCGGGGGAACCCCCACCGGAATTTTTAAATGGTGCGATCTGGCGCATTCTGAGTTTCCAAAATACTTTATTATCAGCCTAAAATCAACATTTTTTAAGTAATCTTTTGAACATTTACATTTAACGTAATAAGGGGGGGGGGGGCTGGGGGCTGTTAACCAAAGATTTTTGTTTTATAAATTCAAACGAAATGGAAACTTTTCCTTTAAGGTGCGATTTTTAAAATATTTTTTTTTTTTTACTTTCTTGCAGGGCTCCCTAAATCCCCAAAACTATAAGCTTGCTCCAGAGATCCCTGTAAATAATTACCAGTGCTCCCCAGCTCCCTGAAAATAAATAGCCCTTCTCCCTAGATTCCCAAAAACTTTGTGGGGGGGGTGCATTGGTAGATTATCAGACTTCTCGAACGAGCAGTCTGATCTGGTTTGATAAATCTCGCTTGCATGGTAAAAAAATATGTAATGCATTGCAGACGAAAT